>QNTS01002445.1:10710-25949 GCA_003317085.1 Hucho hucho
CTGAGACAATATCTGACCATCTCTGCCCCCACTGAGACAGGATCTGTCCATTCCTGCCCCCACTGAGACATGATCTGTCAATCCCTGCCCCCACTGAGACATGATCTGACCATCTCTGCCCCCACTGAGACAATATCTGACCATCCATGACCCCACTGAGACAAGATCTGACCATCTCTGCCCCCACTGAGACAGGATTTGACCGTCCCTGACCTCACTGAGACAGGACCTGACCGTCCCTGACCCCACTGAGACAAGATCTGCAGGTCACGGATTGGCCGGTTCAAATCCGGGCTGTATCAAATCCGGCCGTGATTGGGAGTCCCATAGGGCGGCACATAATTAGCCCAGCGTTGTCCGAGTTTGGCCAGAGTAGACCATCATTGTAAATAAGAATTTGTTCTGACTTGCCTGGTAAAATACAAAATAATCCCAAAGGAAGGTGTGTGTGCACGTACAGCTGTCGAGTAACCAAAGCCATACATTTTTAAACATATAATTTCCATTTTTGTCATCCCTTCCATACATTTACTTGCCCATTACAATACAAACATTTCCATGGTCCTATTAGGTATGTCAACTAGGTCTTCCAAGTATACAAGTGTGATGGACAGACATCCAGGGAAGTGGGAAGCATAGAGAACACTAGTGTGATGGACAGACATCCAGGGAAGTGGGTAGCGTGGAGAACACTAGTGTGATGGACAGACATCCAGGGAAGTGGGTAGCGTGGAGAACACTAGTGTGATGGACAGACATCCAGGGAAGTGGGTAGCGTGGAGAACACTAGTGTGATGGACAGACATCCAAGGAAGTGGGAAGCATTGAGAACACCAGGCTTTAATATCACGGATCAGACTGACTGCTACTGAATCCTGACTTTGATAAACACCATTAGTGCTCTCTCTCTCTTGCTTTCCTTCTTTCTTTCTCTCATTATAACTCTCTCTCTCTCTCTCTCTCTCTCTCTCTCTCTCTTGCTTTCCTTCTTTCTTTCTCTCATTATTACTTGCTATCTCTCTCTCTACACTGAAAGAACAGCCTCTAAGGACAAGGGGAAAACACTGAATTGTTTGCACATCACACTAAACCTGGGCCACAGAAAGGTAGAGGGAATGAAGGGGAGAGGGGTGAGAGAGGGAGAGAGGGGGCGAGGGGTGAGAGAGGGAGAGAGGGGGCGAGGGAGAAAGGGAATCAAAGGGTGAGAGAGAAATAGAGGAAGAAAAAGAACAATGAAAAATAATAGGAATGTTTGGTGAGGTAGAAAAAGACTGGCTGAGAGAGCGATAGTGAGGCCAGGAGAAACAGGAAAGATAAGTAAGTAACAGAGCCTAACAGAAGGTGAGTGAGAGATATAGTAGGGGTACTGGGCTGATCCTTTTTACCCTCTAAATCTCGCTTTGTGGCCATTGAAAATAATAAAAGCAGAATATATTAACACCATTGGCTGTCAATCAATCCAGCTGGCCCTTTGACTGTTATAATAAGAGATAATTACATCCCTTTTAAAATATTTAACTATTTCTCAAATTGGCTTTTTTTGTGTCAGGAGGTGGTGGAGGAAGAGGTGGCAGAACACATTACAGTGGCAGTTTTAAATCAGAGATCAGAAGGGATATTAACAGAGAAATGTGCCAAACAGGCAGCATCAATAAAGATCTAAACTCTCCAACACTCTATTGAAATGCTGGTCCTGATGGGCTACTCATATCAGACCAATTTGGGCTACGAGCATTTAGAGTGCAGAGCAATGAGAGAGACTGTAAAGTATATATATATACTTCTCAATGATATCACGTTATCAATGTCATTTCCTGACAGTAGACTATCACTGTAGCTTACAACCAATTTGATAGATAAAGTTCAAACAAAGTGCATGGTTTTATTTTTATTTAACCAGGCAAGTCAGTTAAGAACACATTTTTACTTACAATGACGGCCTACCCCGGGCAAACCCAGACAACGCTGGGCCAATTGTGCGCCACCCTATGGGACTCCCAATCACGGCCGATTGTGATACAGCCTGGAATTGAACCAGGGTCTGTAGTGACACCTCTAGCACTGAGATGCAGTGTCTTAGACCGCTAAACCACTCAGGACCCCAAAGGGCTTGTCCAGGATTGTCCTAGAATAACAACCTGTTTATTTATTTATATATTTTTTTGGGGGGTGAGTGCCTTGGTTCAAAAGAATAAAATCTGGTCTAGAGAACGAGTGGGTCGCTAGCGTAGAAATTGAATTAGAGGAATTGTTATGATCTTCCCTATGCTAAGTAGACAAAAGACACAGATTAAAATGTATTGGGCTGTAAGCTAAGGTTTATCAGTCAAATAGGCTACATATTTGAAAACAATGGCAGCCTACCTTTGTTGATATCGATCATATAGCCTAGGCAGGCTATGGCTAGCCAACTCCAGGAACTCCAGGAGCCTGGGTTCATTAGCTACAACATCCTCATGTTGGTGAGCTAGCATAACAACAACTGTTTAGTCCAGGCAGGTAGTTGTTCCTGTATGACATCTAAGTTGACTCAAAAGGAACACACACAAAAAAATCCCAGGGGATACATAGCGAACATAACAAATACTATTAAGGATTTTCATGACAATTATGTTGGCATATGCTACACAGTGTATGTGAATTGACGCTCCCCACTCTTGCACGCAAATTTCACTGTTGACGGACGTCTTTCCGTGTGATTTTGGCTTAAGAAGACTGCTTACATACTAAATCAGTGACAGCTAACCATCTGAGAGACCAGTCAGCAACATCCCAGGGACTAGTGCCGGTCCAGAGACTGGGGGTTGCAGATCACTGCGGTACTGATGGAAGTTCACCTTCCAGACTAGACAACTCCAGTCTCTAGGGCCACAATGTGGAAAGCAGGGTTTTCTCTCTTTTATCTGCAGCTCATTCTAATACTGGAACATCAATGAACAAAATGAATTGATGGATTATGTGTCTGATCCTTGAGGTCTGGAGTAACTTGAGTTGCCCACTAAAACTCAAACAACCGTTGCATTTTAATTAGCTAATTGGCACACTTCTTGGCTTTACTTTACTTGAAGTTTACTTTAGAACTAACTTTAGACATTCACAGCGAAGGGGTAAATGTACATCTTACTTTAACTGAAATAGTTAGGTTTCCCACATCAGCCCTTTCAATGGGGATTTTCCATTAAGCATAATTGTTAAACCTGGCCTGCTTAATCTGTTTTTAGGAATCTGGCCCTTAAAACTGGAACCCCTTACCTCAACAAAACAATAACAACAGCGGTGGGAGGGACAGTGGCGCTGTTTCCTCTACTGCGGATTCCATCTTGAAAGTCAAAGTCTCTGATCATCATGTTAGCTACGTCACAGTCTGTATGCTACCATTCACATACAGTGGGGCAAAAAAGTATTTAGTCAGCCACCAATTGTGCAAGTTCTCCAACTTAAAAATATGAGAGAGGCCTGTAATTTTCATCATAGGTACACTTCAACTATGACAGACGAAATGAGAAAAAGAAATCCAGAAAATCACATTGTAGGATTTTTAATTTATTTATTTGCAAATTATGGTGGAAAATAAGTATTTGGTCAATAACAAAAGTTTATCTCAATACTTTGTTATATACCCTTTGTTGGCAATGACAGAGGTCAAACGTTTTCTGTAAATCTTCACAAGGTTTTCACACACTGTTGCTGGTATTTTGGCCCATTCCTCCATGCAGATCTCCTCTAGAGCAGTGATGTTTTGGGGCTGTCGCTGGGCAACACGGACTTTCAACTCCCTCCAAAGATTTTCTATGGGGTTGAGATCTGGAGACTGGCTAGGCCACTCCAGGACCTTGAAATGCTTCTTACGAAGCCACTCCTTCGTTGCCCGGGCGGTGTGTTTGGGATCATTGTCATGCTGAAAGACCCAGCCACGTTTCATCTTCAATGCCCTTGCTGATGGAAGGAGGTTTTCACTCAAAATCTCACAATACATGGCCCCATTCATTCTTTCCTTTACACGGATCAGTCGTCCTGGTCCCTTTGCAGAAAAACAGCCCCAAAGCATGATGTTTCCACCCCCATGCTTCACAGTAGGTATGGTGTTCTTTGGATGCAACTCAGCATTCTTTGTCCTCCAAACACGACGAGTTGAGTTTTTACCAAAAAGTTCTATTTTGGTTTCATCTGACCATATGACATTCTCCCAATCCTCATCTGGATCATCCAAATGCTCTCTAGCAAACTTCAGACGGGCCTGAACATGTACTGGCTTAAGCAGGGGGACACGTCTGGCACTGCAGGATTTGAGTCCCTGGCGGCGTAGTGTGTTACTGATGGTAGGCTTTGTTACTTTGGTCCCAGCTCTCTGCAGGTCATTCACTAGGTCCCCCCGTGTGGTTCTGGGATTTTTGCTCANGAGAACTTGCACAATTGGTGGCTGACTAAATACTTTTTTGCCCCACTGTATCTCTGTGATCTCTATAAAGCGTCCAACAGTGCTAACAGTTCCTGGATCAGCCTCTCTGAGTAGAAACAGAGTAAAAACCAATGGGTCGGACTTTCCTCTATATTACCGTCCATCTTTTCTATGATCTATGAATACCCACCCAGCAGCACCACCTCTCTCTCTCTCTCTCTCTCTCTCTCTCTCTCTCTCTCTCTCTCTCTCTCTCTCTCTCTCTCTCTCTCTCTCTCTCTCTCTCTCTCTCTCTCTCATTTCAATTTCATGGGCTTTATTGGCATGGGAAACAAGTGAAATAGCTCTCTGTGTCTCTCTCTCTCTGGCTCGCTCTGTCTCTCTGTCTCTCTCTGTCTCTGTCTTTCTTTCAGGTCACAAATATTGCTGCTGTGATTGAAGACTGTGGTTTTTCACCCAATATATATGGGAGTTTATCAAAATGGGATTTGCTTTCGAATTCTGTGTAATCTGAGGGAAAGTACGTGTCTCTAATATGGTCATACATTTGGCAGGAGGTTATGAAGTGCAGCTCAGTTTCGATCTCATTTTGTAGGCATTGTGCACATAGCCTGGCTTCTCGAGCGGCCTTTCTCAATAGCAAGGCTGTGCTCAAGGAGTCTGTACACAGTCAAAGATTTCCTTCATTTTTGGTTCAGTCACGGTGGTCAGGGATTCTGCCACTGTGTACTCTCTGTTTAGGACCAATAACATTCTAGTTTGCTCAGTTTTTTTGTAAATTCTTTCCAATGTGTCTTTTTGTTTTCTCATGATTTGGTTGGGTCTAATTGTGTTGCTGTCCGTCCTGGGGCTATGTGGGGTCTGTTTGTGTTTGTGAACAGAGCCCCAGGACCAGCTTGCTTAGGGGACTCTTCTGCAGGTTCATTTCTCTGTGGGTGATGGCTTTGTTATAGAAGGTTTGGGAATCGCTTCCTTTTAGGTGGTTGTAGAATTGAATGTATCTTTTCTGGATTTTGATAATTAGCGGGTACTGGCCTAATTCAGCTCTGCATGCATTATTTGGTGTTTTACATTGTATAGAGAGGATATTTTTTGCAATATCTCAATTTGGTGTTTGTCCCATTTGGGAATTCTTGGTTAGTGAGCGGACCCCAGACCTCACAACCATAAAGGGCAATGGGTTCTATAACTGATTCAAGTATTATTGGTATGTCGAATTTTATGTTCCTTTTGAAGGCATCGAAGACCCTTCTTTGTTCACAGCTTCATGGGAGTTACCTGTGGAGCTGAGGTTTAGGCCGAGGTATTATAGTTTTTTGTGTGCTCTAGGGCAACAGTGTCTAGACGGAATTTGTTTGTGGTCCTGGGAACTGGACCTTTTTTGGAATACTAATATTTTTTTTATCTTACTGAGATTTACTGTCAGGGCCCAGATCTGACAGAATCTGCACAGAAGATTTAGGTGCTGTTGTAGCCCATCCTTGGTTGGGGATAGCAGCACCAGATCATCAGCAAACAGTAGACATTTGACTTCAGATTCTAGTAGGGTGAGGCCGGGTGCTACAAATTGTTTTAGTGCCATCGCCAATTTGTTGATATATATGTTGAAGAGAGTGGGGCTTAAGCTGCATCCCTGTTTCAACCCCCGGCCCTGTTGAATGAAATGTGTGTGTTTTTTGCAAATTTTAACAGCACACTTGTTGTTTGTGTCCTTGGATTTTATAATGTTGTATGTTTTTCTACCAACACCACTTTCCATCAATTTGTATAGCAGACCCTTATGTCAAATTGAGTCGAAAGCTTTTTTGAAATCAACAAAGCATGATAAGACTTTTCTTTTGGTTTGTTCAATTTTCAATTAGGGGTTGCAGGGTGAATACGTGGTCTGCCATACGGTAATTTGGTAAATAGCCAATTTGACTTTTGCTCAGTACATTGTTTTCGCTGAGGAAATATACGAGTCTGCTGTTAATGATAAAGCATAGGATTTTCCCAAGGTTGCTGTTGACGCATATACCCCAGTAGTTATTGAGGTCAAATTTGTCTCCACTTTTGTGTATTGGGTCGATCAGTCCTTGGTTCCAAATATTGGGGAATATGCAAGAGCTGAGTATGATATTAAAGAGTTTGAGTATAGCCAATTGGAATTTTTGGCCTGTATATTTTATAATTTCATTTAGGATACCATCAACCCCACAGGCCTTTTTGGGTTGGAGGATTTGTATTTTGTCCTGGAGTTCATTCAATGTAATTGGAGAATCCAGTGGGTTCTGGTTGTCTTTAATAGTTGATTCTAAGATTTGTATTTGATCATGTATATGTTTTTGCTGTTTGTTCTTAGCTATAGAGCCAAAAATATTGGAGAAGTGGTTTATCCATACATCTCCGTTTTCGGTAGATAACTCTTCGTGTTGTTGTTTGTTTAGAGTTTTCAAATTTTTCCCAGAAGTGGTTAGATTCTATTAATTCTTCAATTACATTGAGCTGATTTCTGACATGCTGTTCCTTCTTTTTCTGTAGTGTCTTGGTCACACTGTAATTTTCTTAGGTTGTCTGCTTTAAATTTTTTGATTTGATTGGGAAGCTGAGGTCAAATGTACTGTTTAGGTTTTCTACTGCCAAGTTTATACCTTTTATCCAGGAAATTTTCTAGAAGGGATTGAATTTGTTATTGCCTAATTGTTTTTTGGTAGATTTACACAATATTTTCCTTCCATTCATAGCATTTCTTAATATTATTCAGTTCCTTTGGCTTTGATACCTCATGATTGAGCATAGCTTTGTTCAAGTAGAGTGTGATTTTGCTGTGATCTGATAGGGGTTGTCAATGGACTGACTGTGATTGCTCTAAGAGACTGGGTTGAGGTCAGTGATAAAATAGTCTACAGTACTGCTGCCAAGAAATGAGCCATAGGTGTACCTAACATAGTAGTTCCCTCGAACCCTACCATTGACCATGTACATACCCAGTGTCTGACAAAGCTGCAGTAATTGTTACCCGTTTTTGTTGGTTATATTGTCGTAGTTGTTTCTAGGGGGGCATATGGGGGAGGGATTACTGTCACCTCCAGGTAGGTGTTTGTCCCCCTGTGTGCTGAGGGTGTTGGGTTCTTCTCCAGTTCTGGCATTTAGGTTGCCATGTCCCTGAGCCTGGAAATTGTTGATCTCCCCCGCTAGGATGGAGAAGCTGTGATTGTTAAAGTATGGGGATTCTATTGGGGGGGATATAGGTAGCACACAATGACTTTTTTCTCTTTGGGATAATTTCCTTACTAATTTCTAGCCAGATGTAGAATGTTCCAATTTTGACTAATTTAATAGAGTGGGTTAGGTCTGCTCTATACCAAATTAGCATAACCCCTGAGGCTCTTCCCTGTTTCACACTTGGTAGTTTGGTGGATGTGATTACCAGCTCTCTGTAACCTAGAGGGCAACCAGTGGGTCTGTCTCCTTTATACCATGTTTCTTGTAGGATGACAATGTCTGTATTTTGATGAATTCTGGGTTCCTGCTCTTTAGGCCAAAGGCAGATGACCTCAGACCTTGTATATTCCAGGATGAGATAGTAAAAGCTTTGTGTTCCATAGTGTCTAGTGTTGTTTTTGTGTGGTTTAGGCCCGGACCATCACAGTAGGTGTGAGCAGAGCATGTTGAGCATCTGATACATACCTCTTAGGTCGCAGGATAGGGCTTGGGAGGGTGTAAAAGTGGGGGTGGGGGTGGGGCCTGTTGCTCTGCTAACGGCCTACGCTACCCATTTGTCCTGCTGTCATCTCTCTCTCCCTGTCTCTCTGTCTCCTTCTCTCCCTCCTAACTTCTCTCAATCTATTTCTCTCTAATCATTGTGTGCTTGTGAAGATCAGTTTCCAGGACATCAGAACAAATAGCTGTGTGTGATTAGGAACTCAAGAGAGAGAGACAAAGTTCTCAGCATACAGAAGAATAACCTTTAATTCCTTTACATGTGGTGTCATTTTTCCTCATAGTTCCTCTCAGCGCTGCTGTTGGTATAGAGCTGTGAATATTAGTTACAGTAAGGAAGGCTTCAAATCACAACACAATCAGCCTTGTAACAAGACCCTGTGATTTAGAGGAGCAGTGTGTGCGTGTGTGTGTGTGTGTATGTGTGTGTAAAATAGTATACTATGGTATGAATACTACAGTATTGACTGTAATATACTGTAATATAATGTAGTATTTACAGTTAACTATAGTATTAATACTGTAGTATATACTAAAGTCATTAATGTAGTGTTTTTGCAGACATTACTGTAGTATTTTACTGTAGTGTTTTTGATTTATTATCTTTGACTTAGAAGTGGAGGCTTTCTCCTTCAGGAAACCTACTGGAGAAATACTAAAAGAGCACATAACCTATAGGTAGGTAGGACTGAGCTCTGAACGGATAGTTCAAAGCTTCTGCTCTTTTCTATAAGCTGTCGGGAACATAATATATGGTCTAGACATGTATGTTTCTCACTTATGGGTGGCACAAATTGGGATATGGGGAGTGGAATGGGCAGGGTATATGCACATTACATATGGTAGTATTTACTATAAGTAGTTAAAAAAGTGTAGTGTTTTTGCGGACTGTAGTTTTTGCAGACATTGCTATAGTATTTACTACAGTTTATCTGTTCAGATAAAACAGTAGTATTTACTTTAGTATTCCACACCATTCTATAGTGTCACGATCTTGACAAGGAGAGGACCAAGGCGCAGCGTGAGTTGAGTTCCACATCTTTAATAAATGAGAACTTTAGTAAAACAAACAAAGAACAAATGATCGGACTCAATGTGTAGCGCAACATAGCACATACAACTTACAAACAGAAACAATAACCCACAACACAGGTGGGGAGAGGACAACCTAAATAGGATTCCCAATTAGAGGCAACGACTAACAGCTGCCTCTAATTGGGAACCAACTCAAAACCAACATAGACATACATAGAAATACCCACTAGTCACGTCCTGACCTAAAACATAGAGAACCCAGAGGGCTCTCTATGGCCAGGAAGTGACAGTACCCCACCCAAAGGCGCGGACTCCGGGTGGGCATTTTGGTGTCGGTGGTGGCTCCGGCGCGGGACGTACCAGGCTGGAAAGGCGCACCGGACTCCTGGTGCGTGAAGCCGGAACAGAATTCATACGGACTGAGAAGGCGCACTGGACTCCTGGTGCGTGGAGCCGGAACAGGATTCACCAGACTGAGAAGGCCCACTGGACTCCTGGTGCGTGAAACCAGAACAGGATTCACAGGACTGAGAAGGCGCACTGGACTCCTTGTGCGTGAAGCCGGAACAGGATTCACCGGTCTTAGAAGGCGCACTGGCATCCTGGTGCGTGGTGCCGGCGTAGGTCCCACCGGACTGACGACACGCACCTCAGGGCGAGTGCGGGGAGCTGGCACTGGACGTACTGGGCTGGGGAGGCGCACTGGCATCCTGGTGCGTGGAGCCGGCGTAGGTCCCACCGGACTGACGACATGCACCTCAGGGCGAGTGCGGGGAGCTGGCACTGGTCTATCCCTTGGATTATAATAAATACCAGAGCTCAAACCATCTGCCTCCTGTGTCTGCATCTGGGTCTCGACTTGTGTTGTTAGAACTACAGAATTCTATAGCAAGTAATGTAGTATTCTACAGTAAGTAATGTAGTACTCTATAGTAAGTAATGTAGTACACTCAGTAGTATAGACTATTGAGATTGCACCCAGGTTCGTCTTGGTCACACTGCTAACTAATGACTAGCTCGAGGAGCCACAGGCACAAAAAGATGGCATCACTAATCCACAGGTATTTCATCAAGCACAGATACTGTAACAGGCATCATAATCAAGCTCCGATAACAGATCTACTAATTAGTGGAAGAATCGACTCTCTGCATTGAACGTAACAGACCCAATCTCACATTCCATTTCACCTCCACCCATTTCTCTCTCTCTCTCTCTCTCTCTCTCTCTCAATTCAATTTCAGTGGCTTTATTGGCATGGAAAACATATGTTTACATTGCCAAATCAAGTGAAATAGATAATAAACAAAATTGAAATACACAATCAGAAAATAACAGTGAACATTTAACTCACAAAAGTTAAAGAATATAGACAATTTGAATGTTATATTATTGGCTTTGTACAGTGTTGTAACAATGTGCAAGTAGTTGAAGTATGAAAGGGAAAATAATTAAACATAAATATACTGTCGGTTGTATTTACAATGTCGTTTGTTCACAAATCTTGCTGCTGTGGTGACACACGGTGGTATTTCACCTAATAGATACGGGAGTTCATCAAGATTGGATTTGTTTTCACATTCTTTGTGGGTCTGTGTAATCTGAGGGAAATATTTGTCTCTAACATTTGTCAGGAGGTTAGGAAGTGCAGCTTGGTTTCCACCTCATGTTGTGTGCGCATAGCCTGTCTTCTCTTGAGAGCCAGGTCTGCCGATGGCGGCCTCTCTCGATAGCAAGGCCATGCTCACTGAGTCTGTACATAGTCAAAAGCCTTACTTAATGTTGGGTCAGTCACAGTGGTCAGGTATTCTGTCACTGTGTACTCTCTGTTTAGGGCCAGATTGCATTTTAGTTTTCTCAGTTTTTTTGTTGATTCTTTACAATGTTTCAAGGAAATTATCATTTTGTTTTCTCATGAAAACAAACTGAGTTCTGTCCTGGGGCTCTGTGGGGTCTGTTTGAGTCCCCGTACCAGCTGGCTGAGGGGATATTTCTCCAGGTTTACCTCTCTGTAGGTGAGGGCTTTGTTATGGAAGGTTAGAGACTCGCTTTTTTGGGGGATTTTAATAATTTGCGGGAATAGTTCTAATTCTGCTCTGCATGCATTATTTGTTGTTTTACGTTGTACACAGAGCATGTTTGTCCCATTTTGTGAATTGTTAGTTGTTGAGTGGACCCCAGACCTCACTACCATAAAGGGAAACGGGTTCTATAACTGATTGAAGTATTTTTTGCCAGATCCTAATTGGTATGTCAAATTTGATGTTCCTTTTGAAGGCATAGATATCCCTTCTCAGATCGTTCACAGCTTTGTGGAAGTTACCTGTGGTGCTGATGTTTAGGCCGAGGTATGTTTTCTGAGTCAAGATCACTTTCTGGTTCCAAAAGCAAGCCGAGCTCTAAAAACATGGCTTAAAAACCACAAGTCTATGCACGTTTTAACCTATTAAAACAGTATTGCAGCACTGAGCTTTGTGCAGTAGGCTATAGTCCCAACACATTATCACTGCATATTGGCTATGCTTGAATTGCCCTGCCAATGTTGTTCTTCTCAGAACATTTGAACATTATATTTAAAAATGTTAGGTATATGATCACATTGGTAATTGGTCATTTGTTGTATTACTTGTGAGGCACGGCTGAGTGAGCATAATAATTAGCTTTATTTTATTTTACTGGACTGATGCCTCTGATGGTCAGTGTGAGGGGAAGGAGGGAGAGCAACAGCCAGGCTCTCCCTCCACCCGTCCCTCCCTCCGCTGAGAAAAGGGGACACGGTCTCCACTGCATTATTTCTGCCTCATGTACTAATTCATGTTGTTACTCCTATGACCAGAGAAAGTGAAATATTCCTCCATATTAAAGAAGATACAAGCTGCTAATAATAACTGAAGCTTATCAGAACACTTGGTTTATAAAAGAGTTGAGCAAAGTGTTGGCCAGTGGTAGGCCTATAGGTGCACTTGATTTGTTCTCTGGGCCTGCCGGGTATGTTCTACCTTCAGAGACATGGAATGGTTAAAAATGGGAACACTTTTCCTTCCCAGCACTAGGGCTGTTGAATCAAGTGCACCTCCCACCAACTAACTGCGCTTAGCGTTTAAAAAAGAAAAAATAGGAACGCAAGGATTTATTGTTGTTGCCTTGTCTACGAATGGCTTGGAGATCGACCAGTTGGTGACCACTGCTCTAGGGCAACAGTGTCTAGGTAGAACATGTATTTATGGTCCTGGCAACTGAACCTTTTTTGGAACACCATTATTTTTGATTTACTGAGATTTACTGTCAGGGTACAAGCCTGACAGAATCTGTGCAGAATATCTCGGTGCTGCTGTAGGCCCTCCTTGGTTGGGGACAGAAGTTGTATAAAAAATTTAATAGGGATTCAAATCAACCAGTTTGTGCTTTTAATAAATCATCATACATCAAATAATACATGTCTTAACAAATGTGTTTTCCCAAGGCATACCCATTCACTGGCATGAAACCCACATCTGACTGTATGCCAAAACACAGATCTTGGCAAGACAAAAAAAATGAAAAGGCATGATGAGCAATATTCAGCAAAACGACGAGCAATATTCAGCCAAACGACGAGCAATATTCAGCCAAACGACGAGCAATATTCAGCCAAACGACGAGCAATATTCAGCCAAACGACGAGCAATATTCAGCCAAACGACAAGCAATATTCAGCCAAACGATGTGAAGCCTTTCTGAAGGTGAAATATACATGCTGAACAACAACAATAACAATAACAAGAATAACACCAGAACAGCTTTCAAAGGACCAATTCTGACCATTTTTTTTTAGATTTGCAAGCCATCACTGGATTTTCATATTTCCAGGGAAACTTTGTCAGGCACTGATGCTTTTCTCAGTGTGTGTGTGTGTGTGTGTGTGGAGGCAAACAGGCCCATTCACAGGCACATGGTAAGAACTGATAGTTATCTGTTAACAGACGGAGGCAGGAAAGCCAGTCTCAGCTCAATGAATATTCAGATAGAAGCCACAGCCTTGGGGAGGTACAGCAGCCTGGAACTGTCCTGGCTCATTCGCTGCCTCTCTTGATCCCTCTCTATCTCTTTCTCTCACACACACACACATTCCCACACACAAATCTCCCTCCTTCGCACACACACAGAAACACATACATACCATGCAATTATTTTTCTCTGTCTGTCACCCTCATATACTCCTTTACACAGATTTCTCTCTCTCCCTCTCCCTCTCTTTCTCTTTCCATATTCTGTTCCGTTTGAAAAGGGGTGTTCAGATTCAATTAGATCTGTGGACCATACTTGTTTAATGCTCAGAATATCAGCTTTCCAAAAGTTGTTTATATATTATAGAGATCAGGCCTTTCTGGAGCTCAGATAATGTATTTATAAACCCCATCATTGGATAATTTGGTAGTTGTGTTTCCCAAGGTACTCCATATGCCAGTTATAGCTGACCTAAGTTGTACATATGGAAAAAAGGAGTTAGCCTGGTAATCTTGGAATATTCTCCAACCACCACTGCCCAAGATATCGGCAAGGGTGCAGTTTCCACATTTGGTCCATTGGGGGGATGCAAAAGGCAGCCCTCCAGATCACAAGGCATTATTGTGAAATATTGGGAGCATGGGCATTCCATTTTGATTCCCAGTTACATTGCCTTTCAATTTTGCACCAAATAGAAATTGTTTAAGGGAAGACCACCTCTTCCAGGGCAATAGGAGACACCATATCGCTCTATATATTCAGCCAAGGGAGAAGAAGAATCATGTCTAAACCAATTTAAGATGGGGCGAAATGCTACTGCCTGGAAATGCAATTTAAAGTTTGGTACAGATAGTTCTCCTACGTCCTTCCCTCTTTGTACATTTTATCAGGGATCATTTACCTTGCCATAATGCCAGAAGGGGAGGGGGAGCCATGGGAAGCATTGAACAGCGGAAATCACCCGTGGCAATATATTCATTTTGATAATAGATATTCTGCCGGTTAAAGCAACTGGGATATTATTCCATCTACTGAGGCCAGAATGAATTGATTTAAGCATTCTGTTAAAGTTTCTGGCAATGGTTTTATCTAAAGAAGGAAGTATATCTACTCCCAAATATTTCAAATGGAAAATGGTTGGGATTCCATAAGTAGAGACGGAGTCTTCCACTGAGAGGCAGTAGGGCTGATTTGGTTAGATTCATAAATTTTATCTCGAGATGAAGCTGAATTTATCTATGATCTTCAATGCGTTTTGGAGCGATTGAGATACATTGTCTAGATATCGTAAAATATAATCTGCGTATAATGAGATTAAGTGATGAATAGATTTTGTGGAAATGTGTTATTTTCTTTCGATTGACGAACTGCCTGGGCCAGGGGTTCCATTGATAATAAGAATATCAAAGACACATTTGGATCGCCTTGTCTGCTGCAGCCTAACCAGCTCTGCTAGGGTGAGTAATGTCCAGCGAGCTGTTCTCTCTCACTTAGATGTCTGGAAGTAGCTAGCAAGTTAGTACAGAACGCTCAGATCAACCCTTAACTTCTTAGGGAGTGGCTCCCGAGGTGACGGTTTTGGAGAGTCTGGCGTGCCCAAAGTAATGCCTCCCACTCAGGCCCAGAAAAGAGGATATGCACATAATTAGTACTATTGGATAGGAAACACTCTGAAGTTTCTAAAAGTGTTAACATAATGTCTGTGAGTATAACAGAACGGATATAGCAGGCGAAAACCCGAGGAATTTCTGTCCTGGAAAAAGTGTTTTTGACACATTGCCTCATTTTGAACCCCTCCCTATTGAAAACAGCTATATATAGGAGTAAGATTGCAGTACCTATTGCTTCCACTGGATGTCAACAGTCTCTAGACAGTGTTTGGTGATGTTAGGTTGCTCTGGATGGTAATAGAAGAAGAATTTCGAACTGGTCATCGGATGTAAACAGAAGAGGATGCGCGTTCACGGGCTCGCGCGCGCTGTGGTTTTTTCCTTTCCTATCGTCCAGTTTATAATCCGGTTGAAATATTATAGTAAATATACATAAAAGTGTTCCTAAGGATACATTATCAATGATGTTTGATTGTTCTTGGACAAGTGTATAGGTATAGGTTGAACG
>QNTS01002445.1:46762-80113 GCA_003317085.1 Hucho hucho
CCCAGCCTCATCTACACCACCATCCATAACCTGACTAGACCCAGCCTCATCTACACCACCATCCATAACCTGACTAGACCCAGCCTCATCTACACCACCATCCATAACCTGACTAGGCCCAGTCTCATCTACTAGAGGAAAAATAAACGCACACCTATATAGGCGAGGTGCTGGCTAGCGGAGTGGAGAACTTGAAAATAAAGAAGAGCCGCACACTCTAGGAGCTCAGATGATGATTATACCCTGTCTTCATCAGGGTATAATCACAAACACTGCGGGGTGACTCGTTTATATAGTGTCAAAGGACACACACACACACACACACAGGTGTCTGTAATCATGGCCAAGTGTGGCCTAATATCATTGGTTAATTCTGAAATATTAAAATGGCATACAAAGAACATACAAAAAACAAATGGATAGCATACGATCATAGATTCAATTTAGGCTACATAAGCCTACAAACAATTACAATGGCAAAGTCACAATAATCACAAGAATGGCTTCAGATCAAAGTCTACTTTGAGACCGAAGGGAGCAAGGGTCTTTAAATTAAAGATCCAGGCAGCCTCTCGTTTTAACTACTTAGGGAGTGGTGGGGCGCTAGCCGGTGAAATGCAAGGCGCAAATTCAAAATCCAAAAGTTGAATTATTAAACATTCATCAATATACAAGTGTTGCATAGTCATCAAAAGCTCTGCTTCTTGGCAATATCACAGCATTGTCAGATTTCAAAAAGGCTTTACGGCGAAAGCACTACATTTGATTGTTTGAGGGTAGCATCTCCAATATTTTCCCATTAGCATAAATTCATAAACCATTGCGGTTCACACAAAACACATTTCACAGCGAAAACAAATCCCTTACGTTTTGAAGAACTTCTGCGGAGGGCTTCCCAAGTGTCCAACGAAGACATCCAATGGTTCTTTTGTTAGAAAAAGTCATTTATTATATCCATAAATCTCAGTTTGGTTGGCGCATTATGTTCATAAAATACAGCGTCCACTCGCCCATTGAACCGTGAAGAGAACTCGTTCAACCTATACACTTGTCCAAGAACAATCAAACATCATTGATAATGTATCCTTAGGAAGACTTTTATGTATATTTACTATAATATTTCAACCGGATTATAAACTGGACGATAGGAAAGGAAAAAACCACAGCGCGCGCGAGCCCGTGAACGCGCATCCTCTTCTGTTTACATCTGGTGACCAGTTCGAAATTCTTCTATTACCATCCAGAGCAACTATAACATCATCAAACACTGTCTAAAGACTGTTGACATCCAGTGGAAGCAATAGGTACTGCAATCTTACTCCTATATATAGCTGTTTTCAATTGGGAGGGGTTCAAAATGAGGCAATGTGTCAAATACACTTTTTCCAGGACAGAAATTCCTCGGGTTTTCGCCTGCTATATCCGTTCTGTTATACTCACAGACAATATTTTAACACTCTTAGAAACTTCAGAGTGTTTCCTATCCAATAGTACTAATTATGTGCATATCCTATTTTCTGGGCCTGAGTGGGAGGCAATTTACTTTGGGCACGCCAGACTCTCCAAAACCGTCACCTCGGGAGCCGCTCCCTAAGAAGTTAACAATAAATGATCGAGGTCACCCCCTCTCCTAGGGAGGGTGACATGTTCAATGCCAATATAACGCAGAGACGAGATCGAGTGGTTTGCTTCCAAAAAATGGGCCGCAACTGGGTAAGTCAAGTTTTTGCACCTAATGGTGCTACGATGCTCTGA
Organism: Hucho hucho; assembly: GCA_003317085.1. Lineage (NCBI taxonomy): Eukaryota > Metazoa > Chordata > Actinopteri > Salmoniformes > Salmonidae > Hucho > Hucho hucho. The sequence continues at coordinate 48,518 of QNTS01002445.1, forward strand.
GATACGTACTTTTAATTCGCGCTAGGGTTTTACCCACATCATTTTTACCACAAGGACAAGTTATAAGATAAATAACTGCCTTAGTGGAGCATGTGATAACACCTTTGATTGGGATCTGTTTCCCTGTTTGGGGGTGTTTGAAGGATCTACATTTATAAGTGCCATTGCACTGAGCACAGCCATTACACTTGTAATTTCCATCCAGTAGGGGTGCAAATAGACGTTGTTCAGGAATATCTTGGGGTGGTAAATCAGAGTTTACCAATTGGTCTCTGAGATTTCTGCCCCGCGAGAATACGACCAAGGGAAGGTCCGAAAACACATTACCGAGACTATCATCGGATTTTAGAATGTGCCAATGCATGTGAACGATTCCCTTAATTTGTTCAGAGCACTTTGAATAGCGGGTGGTTAGAACGCAAGAATGCTTCTTTTTGCGAGACTGACCTTGAAAAAGGTCATGTCTCATTTTGTTTTGAATTTTCTCAATGGCAATATTAATCTGATAATTTTTGTACCCCCTCTCCTTGAATTTTCTTTGCGTCTCAGCCATATTTCTGTCGAAATCTGAATGCTTTTTGCAAATTCTTTTGATTCGACAGAATTGGCTGTAGGGCAAACTATTTTTCAAGGGAAGTGGGTGACAACTGTCAGCCCTCAAACTGTTAAGATCAGTAGGTTTCCTGTAAAGATCAGTGTATAGAACATTATTTTCACACGAGATCAGAAGATCAAGAAAACTGATTTGACGTGTATCAGATTGCATTGTAAATCTCAAATGTTCAGAACAGGAGTTAAGAAAAGCATAAAACGCCTGGAGCTGTTTTGCATCACCCCTCCATAGAACAAAAATATCATCAATATACCGTTTCCAAATAATGACATTTTTGAGAGGATTGAAAATAGACTGTTTCTCCATGTAACCCACATACAAATTAGCATAGTTAGGAGCCATGTGGGATCCCATAGCAGTAGCCTTCGTCATTTAGCTGTTGCTCATTGTTATTCAGAAACATGAACACTTGCCTCCGGAAAGCAAACAACATGCTTAACGGCATCTGCCTGAAAACCTGCCGACAGTACCCGAAAACCGCTAACTTACCACTCAGCTCTTTCCTGATTTGATCATCCGTAATAAAAGGAGGCAAATTTGCAACTACCACCGTTGTCGAAGGGGTAGAAAGAGGCGAAATTGGCACCAACACACCCCTTACAAATATTCCACTAGCAATTAGCCTACCAAACAAATTTGCTCTTTTCATGAACACAACCACAGCTTTGTTCATTCTGGAAGCAGAATGTATAAATTCAGCTCCTACCTGTTCACAGACTGAGAGCAGAACCTCCTCCACCTTAACTCCATTCTCAGGAACACACCTGAATCCATGTCGTATCGACAGCATCTCCTCCGCGCTAGGCTGAGAAGCCATCGTGCACACCACACCTTCCAAATCCCAGGAAATTAACTCTGTCCTCTTCCACCCTAACTTTGAAAAGACCTGTGGATACCGCTAAAACAAATAGTGCATTAACCCTCCACCATAGAAAATAAAATGTAAAGAAAAGACCAAGAACAGAATCAAGAAAGTTAGTTAGGACAGAGCCCTCCACACTAAACACTCAAACTCCAAAACACTCCCAGCATGCACTGCGAGACAGAGACAGAGACAGAGACAGAGACAGAGAGACCTCTCTCACAGCTGCAAGAGGTGATGTGCCTGCAATGAAAACTCTCTCCATCCAGATCACCTCAGTAAAGCACATAGAGAGGATAAGAGAAGGTTCTCACAGCGGCCCAATGTCACTCCCTCCAGATACAACCACAAGATACCAACATAAGACACACCAAATGAGATTGGTAGTGCTAGCACCACGCACACGCACACACGCACGCACGCACACACACTGTGTGAATCAGAAAAAGACAAGAGAGAGGTTTCTGAAAATAATACAATTGAAAAAGAGGTTTGTTTTTAACTGTCATAAAAGTTTATTCCCCTGTTGTTATCGAAAAGTGCCTTTTATTGAAATGAGTCAAAGTCAAAAATAGCTTGTCTCTGAAACACACAGCACTAATAGATGACTGAAGGGTGTTGAGTTGTGTTCCACCTTGGCCAGGGGCTTTTCTTTGCCAAACATCTCAGTCTGATAGCATTACTTTGGGAAATTACATTAGAGCTGTATAATGCCGCATAGCTCCACTGTGGATGACACCTTCAGATTTACCTTTGCTGGATGAGATAAAAGCTACAGAGAGACAACAGTATAATATAATAGTACTGTTATATAAGACAAAGCAAACTAGTTACAAACATGAGGCTCTAATACAGTTTGCACATAAGCAGTAAACACACATCCTGTAGAATATGTGGCCCACAGATTATTTAGGTGACCTTACCATGGGAAACTCCTGGTACTACTACAGGAACCAAACTGACAACTCTTACAAAAAACACCCATAGGTGGACTATTGTGACTAGAGGAAATATATTCCTTGAAAGGGTATAAACACATTAAAAGGGAGAGAGATATTTGACTGCTGCTGCATTCAGAATTGCAGCGAAACAGTAATGATAAGAAGCACTGGACATTACGATGACGATTCTTAGTGTTTGTGATAAATGAGGAAACGCTATGAACGCTGATTAGGAGTTGTATGCCCTACGAATGCTCATTAGGAGTCGCATGCCCTATGAATTCTCATTAGGAGTTGTCTGCTTTATGAATGCTCATTAGGAGTTGCATGCCCTATGAATACTTATTAGGAGTTGTGTGCTCTACGAATGCTCATTGGGAGTTGTATGCCCTATGAAATGCTCATAGGGGAGTTGTGTGTCCCTTGAATGCTCATTGAGAGTTGTGTGCCCTTCACACAGATCACCCCAGTTCACATAAACAGGGACGCAGGTGGTTCACTCACTCTTTCCCTCTCCCTCTCCCTCTCCCTCTCTCTCTCTCTCTCTCTCTCTCTCTCAATTCAATTTCAATTTAAGGGGCTTTATTGGCAAGGGAAACATACACTACCGTTCAAAGGTTTGGGGTCACATAGAAATGTCCTTGTTTTTGTCCATTAAAATAACATCATAAAATAACATCAAATTGATCAGAAATACAGTGTAGACATTGTTAATGTTGTAAATGACTATTGTAGCTGGAGTATCTGGAGCATCAGCATTTGTGGGTTCGATTACAGGCTCAAAATGGCCAGAAACAAAGACCTTTCTTCTGAAACTCGTCAGTCTATTCTTGTTCTGAGAAATGAAGGCTATTCCATGCGAGAAATTGCCAAGAAACTAAAGATCTCGTACAACGCTGTGAACTACTCCCCTGGCTCTAACCAGAATAGAAAGAGGAGTGGGAGGCCCCGGTGCACAACTGAGCAAGAGGACAAGTACATTAGTGTCTAGTTTGAGAAACAGAAAGTCCTCAACTGGTAGCTTCATTAAATAGTACCCGCAAAACACCAGTCTCAACGTCAACAGTGAAGAGGTGTCTCCGGGATGCTGGCCTTCTAGGCAGAGTTGCAAAGAAAAAGCCATATCTCAGACTGGCCAATAAAAAGAAAAGATTACGATTGACAAAAGAACACAGACACTGGACAGAGGAACTTTCTCAATAGCAAGGCTATGCTCACTGAGTCTGTACATAGTCAAATATTTCCTCCATTTTGGGTCAGTCACAGTGGTGAGGTATTTTGCCACTGTGTACTCTCTGTTTAGGGCCAACTAGCATTCTCGTTTGCTCTGTTTTTTTGAAAAATTCTTTCCAATGTGTCAAGTAATTATCTTTTCGTTTTCTCATGATTTTGTTGGGTCTAATTGTGTTGCTGTCCTGGAGCTCTGTGGGGTCTGTTTATGTTTGTGAACAGAGCCCCAGGACCAGCTTGCTTAGGGGGCTCTTCTCCAGGTTAATTTCCCTGTGGAAAGAAATGTGTGTGACTTTTGCCAATGGTAACAGCACATTTGTTGTTTGTGTACATGGACTTTATAATGTTGTATGTTTTTCCCCCAACACCACTTTCCATCAATTTGTATAGCAGACCCTAATGCCAAATTGAGTCGAAAGCTTTTTTGAAATCAACAAAGCATGATAACAAGAAAAACATTGTTTTGGTTTGTTTATTTGTCAATTAGGGTGTGCAGAAGAAATACATGGTCTGTCGTATGGTAATTTGGTAAAAAAGGCAATTTGACATTTGCTCAGTACATTGTTTTCGCTGAGGAAATGTACGAGTCTGCTGTTAATGATAATGCAGAGGACTTTCCTGAGGTTGCTGTTGACGCATATCCCACAGTAGTTATTGGGGTCAAATTAGTCTCCACTTTTGTGGATTGGGGTGATCAGTCTTTGGTTCCAAATATTGGGGAAGATGCCAGAGCTGAGGATGATGTTGAAGAGTTTAAGTTTAGCCAATTGGAATTTGTGGTCTGTATATTTTATCATTTCATTTAGGATACCATCAACCCTAAAGGCCTTTTTGGGTTGGAGGGTTTGTATTTTGTCCTGTAGTTCATTCAATGTAATTGGAGAATCCAGTGGGTTCTGGTTGTCTTTAATAGTTAATTCTAAGATTTGTATTTTATCATGCATATGTTTTTGCTGTTTGTTCTTTGTTATAGATCCCCAAAGATTGGAGAAGTGGTTTATCCATACATCTCCATTTTGGATAAATAACTCTTTGTGTTGTTGTTTGTTTAAAGTTTTCCAATTTTTCCCAGAAGTGGTTAGATTCGATGGATTCTTCAATTACATTGAGCTGATTTCTGACATGCTGTTCATTCTTTTTCCAAAATGTATTTATCACCTTTCAGGTAAGACCCAAATGCAGACTGTGTCCTGGAAACAGGAGACAAAGGGTTGTGAGACATGGGTTTACATCTAGACACATGAAAAGTAGGAAGTATATGGAGGGTATGGGGCAACAGAGGACGAACAGCAGAGGGGCAGTAGACCAGTCAATAGAGGGATTGTGTTGCTGGGGCCAAGAGAATCCCAATATCACGGGAACCTTCGGAGATCAATTAGCAGGAATTGGATCGTCTCGCTGTTGTTCCCCGACACTCATAGTTTGATGGGGGAGGTATAGTGGGTGAGCGCCCGTCCAGCGCTATAGAGCGCCCGTCCAGCGCTCTAACATCCATGGGAATGGAGAAGGGTTGAGTGGGGATGCCCAGCTCGGACGCCAGGGTAATGTCCATAAGACTCATATCGGCCCCCGAGTCGATGAGATCCTTGGACTGGTCGCCCCACAGCAGGGTGGCATGGAGAGGGGGGCGAGTAAGGGGAGAAGCAAAATTATCCTTAAGACCCACCAGAGTACTCATTCGTAAAAATGAGCTAGGTCTCTTGTAGGGACAGGTAGACACATAATGACCGGCAGTACCGCAATACAGACTCTGGGTGTTAAGTCTGCGTACGCATTCGGCTGGAAACAGCCTAGCCCTGCCGAGCTGGATTAGCTCGGGAAGAGGTAAATCGGCAGTCTTCGGAGGCTCTAGGAGGAACTTGTGTAAGCTCGGGTCAAACAGAGAACACGGGTTTAAATACACAGGGGATAATGGGGAACATGAGGGTGGAGACAAGCACAAAGACAGGTGAAACAGATCAGGGTGTTTTAGTGATTCACCATAGTGAATCACTAAAATGTTTTTGGTTGGATAGGTTTCTCAATTTCTTTCTTATGTTTTTGCATTCTTCATCAAACCATTTGTCATTGTTGTTGATTTTCTTAGGTTGTCTACTTGACATTTTTACATTTGACAGGGAAGCTGAGAGGTCAAATGTACTGTTTAGGTTTTCTACTGCCAAGTTTACACCACTATTACAGTGAAACCTTTTGTCCAGGAAATTGTCTAGATGGGATTGAATTTGTTGTTGCCAAAAAAAAAACTCGTAGATTTCTACACTATTTTCCTTCCATCTATAGTATTTCTTAATATTATTCAATTAATTTGGCTTTGAGTGCCTCATGATTGAGTATTGCTCTGTTCAAGTGATTATGCTGTGATCTGATAGGGATGTCAGTGGGCTGACTGTGAACATTCTGAGAGACCCTGGGTTGAGGTCAGTGATAAAGTAGTCTACAGTACTACTGCCAAGAGACGAGCTATAGGTGTACCTACCGTAGGAATCCCCTCGAAGCCTACCATTGACTATGTACATACCCAGCGGCCGACAGAGCTGCAGGAGTTGTGACCCGTGTATGTTGGTTATGTTGTTTTAGTTGTGCCTAGGGGGGCATATGGGGGAGGGAATGCTGTCAACTCCAGGTAGGTGTTTGTGGTCTCTCTCTCTCTCTCTCTCTCTCTCGCTCTCTCCACTTGTTCGTTTTATCCATGTTTTACTGTGTTCCTCTGTAAGTCAGGCACCCTGCAGTGTCTTGGGCCCTCCAAAATAAATGAAAGTCCCAGTGCTTCAGTTGTGGGCTACATTCTCATTGTCTTTTTTGCAAAGATCTCAGGGACGAGGTCCACATCATTGCTAAAGCCGAGAGATATGCAATAACGCCAGATTTATCACTGTTTTTACACTCTACTTTGTCCCTTATCCAACAGAAGGGACAAATAAATAAAACATCCCCTTCTCCTCTCTCCTCTCCTCCCCTTCCCTCCACTCCCCTCTTCTCCTCTCCTCTCCTACTGTCTTCATATATCCTCTCTGCTGGTAGGAAGAGACTAGAGCGCCAGTCTTAAGACTAGAGCGCCAGTCTTGTCCTGCCTCTCTCCTCTTCATCTCTCACCCTGTCTCATGCCTCTCCTGCTGCCTACCCTCATGCCTAGCCTCGCCTGCCGTTTCTTTAGCTAGTCTCCGATGGTGCTGTTCATTCCTCATCTCTCAAATTAAGCGGGGTGAAAGTACGCTCGCTCACTTCACCCGTCTCTAAATAATCATGAGTGATTATCCCTCTCTTCCTCTGTCAAGCTTTCGATTGCCACTGCTCACTCTTAGTAACTTTATTAGAAAAAAATAAGTAGAAAAAAAATATATAAATAAAAAAACATCCAGTTCCAACAATTTAAATATCAGGTGTTTTGTCTTTATTCAGTGATGATAGAAAGTCCTGAAACTGAGGGTGGAAAGTTAACTCTGATTTTTCCTTACCATTTCTCCGGTGAAACTGGCTGTGAAGTGTAGATTCTCCAAGGAGTGATGAGGGTCGTTTGCTCTGGTTCAAATTCCAATTTTCCAGTTTGAATCCATCTAATGCCAATCTCATGGAGTTGCCTCCTGGACGATGGGGTCCATACTATTCCAGCTCTAATCTCCAACGTCATTGGAATGATTTTAATCCAAATGATTCCCAGTCCACTTATAATGGGGTGGGGAGGTGTAAGTGCTTAGGATCAATCAAAATCTCATCTAGATTTTGGATTCATTAGTCATGGCCTGACCTAGCATCAGAAAACACTACGTTCCCACCGGAGAGCTGGAGATGAGGTTGGCCTGACCTCCTAGCATCAGAAAACACTACGTTCCCACCGGAGAGCTGGAGATGAGGTTGGCCTGACCTCCTAGCATCAGAAAACACTACGTTCCCACCGGAGAGCTGGAGATGAGGTTGGCCTGACCTCCTAGCATCAGAAAACACTACGTTCCCATCGGAGAGCTGGAGATGAGGTTGGAAGTCATGATAGTGCGAGGTTACAGTATAAAGTTGACCATGCATTTCAAGAAGGGGCAGATAGGCCAACCATATATCAACTATAGGACATAGAGCGATACGTTTCACCTAAGCAGCTAACTTTGAGACATTTGCTATGAAATCATTCCCACGTAATCAAGCATACAGTACCAGTCAAAAGTTTGGACACACCTACTCATTCCAGGGTTTTTCTTAATTTTACTATTTTCTACATTGTAGAATAATTGTGAAGACATCAACACTATGAAATAACACATATGGAATCATGTAGTAACCAAAAAAGTGTAAAACAAAACAAAATATATTTTATATATGAGATTCTTCAAAGTAGCCACCCTTTGTCTTGATGACAGCTTTGCACACTCTTGCCAATCAGTTGTGTTGTGACAAGGTAGGGTTGGTACACAGAAGAAACCCTATTTGGTTACAAGACCAAGACAATAATATGGCAAGAAAAGCTCAAATAAGCAAAGAGAAACAACATTCCATCATTACTTTAAGACATGCAGGTCAGTCAATCCGGAAAATGTCAAGAACTTTTAAAGTTTCTTCAAGTGCAGTCGCAAAAACCATCAAGCGCTATGATGAAACTGGCTCTCATGAGGACCGCCACAGGAAAGGAAGACTCAGAGTTACCTTTGCTGCAGAGGATAAGTTCATTAGAGTTACCAGTCTCAGAAATTGCAGCCCAAATAAATGCTTCACAGAGTTCAAGTAACAGACACATCTCAACATCAACTGTTCAGAGGAGACTGCGTAAATCAGGGCTTCATGGTCAAATTGCTGCAAAGAAACCACTACTAAAGGACACCAATAATAAGAACAGACTTGCTTGGGCCAAGAAACACGAGCAATGGACATTAGACCGGTGGAAATCTGTCCTTTGGTCTGATGAGTCCACATTTGAGATTTTTGAGGGGGAAGAGTGTGAGGGGGAAGTGTGTGAGAGGGAGGTGTGAGAGGGTGGAAGTGTGTGAGGGGGGAAGTGTGTGAGGGGGGAAGGGTGAGAGGGGAAGTGTGTGAGGGGGGAAGGGTGAGAGGGGGAAGTGTGTGAGGGGGAAGTGTGTGAGGGGGAAGTGTGTGAGGGGGAGGTGTGAGAGGGTGGAAGTGTGTGAGGGGGGAAGTGTGTGAGGGGAAGTGTGTGAGGGGGGGAAGTGTGTGAGGAAAGATAAGTAGTGGTTTTATTGGAAGGGGTGTGAGGTAGACAAACGTATGCTGACACACACACACACATTCAGGCCAACCCCTTCTGGATTGCATTTAGTTTTATTTCCTGTGTCAAGTGCTCTTTCATATTACTGATCAGCAGACACTGTAAGGTTAGAGTGGAGGGTAACAGCAATGTTCCTTACTGCAGTGCCCCAGAGATAAAGAGATACACAACTACTTCGCTCTTACAATTCAGAACATGGTCCAAACCAAGGTTTCTCATCATACTCACTACTGTTAGGTTCTAATTCTCAGAGTAAATAACTCAACGGACACAAGAAAAGCTTAAACAAGTTTAATTCTTCCCAAAGGATTCGATACAACTGATATTTAACCCTTTCTCCTAGACTGAGTCTCCTCCTCCACATCTGAACAGCCAATGCATCTCTGTAGACAGAACCTTAGTGATATCTGTTCTTCCTCACTTCCTCACTTCATCTTACCTGACCTCTACCCCAAAGTGCTCACTCCTCCCCAACTCAAGGCTGTCATGGTGATTGATATCAGACGGTGTCTCTTCTCCTCCCAGAGGATCCCTCCCAGAGAATCCCTGATGGCTAACAGTAACGTATCCTGACATAATGTAAAAGTTATACATTACCCTCTCTCCCTCAGTGACATTGTTAGGCTCTAAGATCTCCACCCGTCTCCCCTAACACATTCCAAAGCCATCTGGCTCCTACAGATAACCATTAACTTCTGACTATAACAATGTTCCAAGTTTAACCCAGAATCTAACACTACAGATAGCCATGCTACAAAGTAGAAAACCGGCAAGACGCCACCAAAACTGATAAGCCAAGTACATTACATATATTTATTCTCAATCTAAAATTAGAGTTATGTCTAAGGTCAGGGAGCACGGCCAGATCGCGACGGTCATCTTTCAGAGCGGAGAATGTGGCTGTACTTCAGCTGTGGCTGTACTTCAGACAGGCAGGAAGGGCAGCCACAAGTCGTCTGTGGGAAAAATAACAGACATGTTCCCTGGCTACAGAGCAGATTAAATATCTTAAATATAGAGATATTTGGAGAGAACATGTAGAGATATTTTGAGAGCTTGGGACTATAAGGTTCTATCTGCAAAAATATTATTCTGAGATAATTGGCTTTAAAGTTCCGAACCCTCAGTGGTTTGAACGGTGTCAGACATTTTTATCTTGTATACTTTGGAATTAACAACATGAATTGGGGTATTTATAGTACTAAACTACTAAAATCCAAATAACTTCACAGACCTTCATTGTAAAGGGTTTAAACACTGTTTTCCATGCTTGTTCAATGAACCATAAACAATTAATGAACATGCACCTGTGGAACGGTCGTTAAGACACTAACAGCTTACAGACGGAAGGCAATTAAGGTCACAGTTATGAAAACTTAGGACACTAAAGAGGCCTTTCTACTGACTCTGAAAAACACCAAAAGAAAGATGCCCAGGGTCCCTGCTCATCTGTGTGAATGTGCCTTAGGCATGCTGCAAGGAGGCATGAGGACTGCAGATGTAGCCAGGGCAAATAAATTGCAATATCTGCCTAAGACAACGCTACAGGGAGACAGGACAGACAGCTGATCGTCCTCACAGTGGCAGACCATGTGTAACAACACCTGCACAGGATTGGTACATCCGAACATCACACCTGAAAGGTACAGGATGGCAACAACAACTGCCCAAGTTACACCAGGAGCGCACAATCCCTCCATCAGTGCTCAGACTGTCCGCAATAGGCTGAGAGAGGCTGGACTGAGGGCTTGTAAGGCAGGTCCTCACCAGACATCACCGGCAACAACGTTGCCTATGGGCACAAACCCACCATCGCTGGACCAGACAGGACTGCAAAAAGTGCTCTTCACTGACTAGGCTCGGTTTTGTCTCACCAGGGGTGATGGTCAGATTCGCGTTTATCGTCGAAGGAATGAGCGTTACACCGAGGCCTGTACTCTGGAGCGGGATCGATTTGGAGGTGGAGGGTCCGTCATGGTCTGGGGTGGTGTGTCACAGCATCATCGGACTGAGCTTGTTGTCATTGCAGGCCATCTCAACGCTGTGCGTTACAGGGAAGACATCCACCTCCCTCATGTGGTACACTTCCTGCAGGCTCATCCTGACATGCATGACAATGCTACCAGCCATACTGCTCGTTCTGTGCGTCATTTCCTGCAAGACAGGAATGTCAATGTTCTGCCATGGCCAGCGAAGAGCCCGGATCTCAATCCCATTGAGCACGTCTGGGACCTGTTGGATCGGAGGGTGAGGGCTAGGGCCATTCCCTCCAGAAATGTCCGGGAACTTGCAGGTGCCTTGGTGGAAGAGTGGGGTAACATCTCACAGCAAGAACTGGCAAATCTGGTGCAGTCCATGAGGAGGAGATGCACTGCAATACTCAATGCAGCTGGTGGCCACACCCGATACTGACTGTTACTTTTTATTTTGACCCAGCCTTTGTTCAGGGACACATTATTCAATTTCTGTTAGTCACATGTCTGTGAAACTTGTTCAGTTTATGTCTCAGTTGTTGAATCTTGCTTTGTTCATACAAATATTTACACATGTTAAGTTTGCTGAAAATAAACGCAGTTGACAGTGAGAGGACGTTTCTTTTTTTGCTGAGTTTATATAGGTAGAGAACATTCAACAGAACAAGGCTATGTCAATAACTACATTTTGACAAAAATACAGATATAACCTTATAGTCCCAAATTCTCTAATTGCTGACTTGATTGTAAAACTGTAGCCTATAAGAAGTGAATACAGCACTGTCTTAGCCACACTTTAATTTTCAATATGTGTTACTCTTCCACTTAACTGACGATAACAATAAATACATAGTAATATACTGTATACCATGTAGCAGACGTGTTAATCCAATGTGACTTGCGTGCATACATTTGACATTTTCCTTAGGAATCAAACCTACAATCCATGCTCTACCATGCTTCACCAACTGAGCCATACAGGACCATAGCTGTTCAGACAAACTATTCCCTAACTCCTTTGATAGTTATAATTCCGACAGCATATCCTGCTGATGATGCACTTGACAGTGTGATTGGAATGGAATGACAGTGAGTGTGCTCCTGTACCTGCACATTTAGTTTGGCACCTTGTGTACATCAGAATCTAGCATGACAGGATTCCAGACACTCCTCATCACTTAAAACCTTTTACTGCAGTGGGCTAAATCAGGGTCACACAGAGGGTTTCTTGGTTGTCAAATCTACTTTGAAACCAAAGTATACACCTCACACACATGGTTATGGGCTTAAAAAAAGAAGACCACGTCAGATAAAGAGTTGGAATGTCTTCAATTTTGAGTTTGCATCCCAATATTACACTTTAAATACATCACAGAAGACTGAAATATAGCAAAGCCGTTTGACAAAGAAACATCTGATTTTCCGCTGATTTTCGTCTGTAAAAAGAAAAAGTTAATTATAAACTGGGTGGTTCGAACCCTGAATGCTAATTGGCTGACAGCCATGGTATATCAGACCGTATACCACGGGTATGACAAAACATTTATTTTTACTGCTCTAATTACATTGGTAACCAGTTTATAATAGCAATAAGGCACCTCGGGGGTTTGTGGTATATGACCAATATACCACGGCTAAGGGCTGTGTCCAGGCAATCCGCGATGCGTCGTGCATAAGAACAGCCCTTAGCCGTGGTATATTGGCCATAAACCACACACCCTCATGCCTTATTGCTTAATTATACAATTATGAAAAATATGAATAACATTCCACCCGTGAGGCCACTAGTCATTTGACTGCAGGAAAGGGTTCTAACCAGCGGCTGGATCAGTGTGAAAGGTATCACTGTAGAACTTCTGTAAACTATTTTCTATGCTTTTGCCAAATTTTATAAATGTCTGATTGCTGACTTCTAGGTTACATTTGTATGGGATCACCTGTATAAATAATGGATAAAAGTGTAAAGAGTTCAAATCTACCCCAAAAGCCAGAACATACTATGACTAATTGCTGTTACATTGATTACAATAGTCAATAGTTATATTTCCCATCAAGTTCCATCCAGTCCTAGTACTCTGCTGTACAGTATGAAGGCTGGAATCATGTGAACCTGAAGGAGTGGCTGATCTCATAAAGACTGTGATGTCTTTCATCTCCAGGTGGGACGGGATGACACGGTGAATGAAAAAACCTGTTCTTCATCACATTTTTATTTATGTTCTCTTTCCCTCGCCTCTCCTCCTTCTCCCCCTCTCCCCTCTCCTCAGATAGGACACTTCAGATGAATGAAAAGCGAGGGAGAAGATAAGGTGAGGAAAAGGTGTAGAACCTTTCTCTCTCTCTCTCTCTCTCTCTCTCTCTCTCTCTCTCTCTCTCTCTTCTCCTCCTCCTCCTCCTCCCCCTCTCACCTTGCTTTTCATTCATCTTGAGTAGCCCAGTGTGAATTAGCATGTGCTAGCAGCATTAGCCAAGCAGAGGCAGATGTGAGCCTCTCTCTCCACACAGCCAGATTTTGGAGCATCAAGTCGAGTGAATCCAAGACTTTTATCTTCTTTAATTATGCTAATCATATGCCACAGCTATTTCTTATAAAGACAGAGGGAGACATGTTTTTTTCCCTCTCTTTCACTCAGGAATCTGAGAAGAAGCTCCACCAGCAAACAGCAGTTTTTCAAAGATAACCCCAACATTCTATGGAGACATAGGAAAACATATGCACTCCATCAACCTGACTCTAACTGGACTACACCAATCCCCCCCTCCCCCATCTTCACCCACCGTTTCCCATCTTTCTTCATGACCTCGAATGACCTTTAACATACAGAACAGCAATCTGATCGCTTCTTCGCCCCATCATATCAAGTCTAATCAATTGATCTAGGATGAAAGGTCAATGTATTTGGGTCTATGGAAAGCATTGTGTGTGGTGAAAAGAGGCACACTCCTCTACGTATTTATTTGGACAGCGAAGGTACAACTTTTAATTTGGCTCTATACTCCAGCATTTTGGATTTGAAATCAGATGTTTCATATGAGGTCGACAGTACAGAATGTCACTTTTTATTTCAGGATCTGTTTTCATACATCTCTGTTTTACCGTTTAGAAATGAACCCACTTTATGTATCTAGTCCCCCAAGTCTAAGGTTTTATAAGTGTTTGGACAAATTTACCCATACGTGTATTAAAGTAGTCAAAAGTTTAGTGTTTGGACCAATATTCATAGCACGCAATGACTACATCAAGCTTGTGACTACAAACTTGTTGGATGCATTTGCAGTTTGTTTTGGTTGTGTTTCAGATTATGTTGTGCCCAATAGAAATGAGTGGTAAATAATGTATTGTGTCAATTTGGAATCACTTTTATTATAAATAAGAATATAATATGTTTCTGAACACTTCTACATTAAAGGTCCAGTGCAGTCAAAATTCAGTTTTAGCTGTGTTTTATATCATATTATACAACAGCTGATGAAACCAACAATGTAAAAGTGTGAAAACATTTGATCAGTGTTATTTCCTGACAGTTGCTGGTTGAAAAGTCAATCTACACAGGACCAGCTTTGTATGGGCAGGAGTTTCGGCTTTCCATGGTGACATCACCATTCGTAAATTAGTTAATAGACTAATAACAAAGAGAGTTCTAAACCTCTCTGCCAATAACAGCTGGTTTAAATGTTTCCCTTCCCCACTCAGACAGTCCTAGGAAAAATATTGTTTGAGATTTTTTTTGTTGTTGTTGCTATTTCAGTAAGGTACTTAATTGTAGCCCAGAAATGATTTAATAGTGGCATAAAAACCTTTAATGTGGTTGCTACCATGATTACGGATAATCATGAATTAATCATGAATAATGATGAGTGAGAAAGCTATAAAGGCACAAAGATCCTACCCCCGAAAAAATACCTCTCACCATTACCTCTTGGGGGGGTATGCTATTTAAATGCCTTTCCCACTCATCATTATTCAAGATTTGTTCATTAATATCTATAACAATGGTAGCATTGACATGAATGTAGAAGTGATCAGAAACATATTGTGTTATTTACAATGAAACTCAATCTCAATCCATTATTTGTCATTCACTTCTATTGGGCACAACATCATCTGAAACACAACCAAAGCTATTTGTTCAAAAGTAAAACAGTGTCCGAGGACAATGGTGTGGGCCAATGGCAAAACAATACATAAATACGTTTTTTTTGGCAGTGTATTTTAGGAAGGGAAAGAGGGATGGCTATACACAGAATGTGGGTTAGAAAAGGGATATTTTTTCTCTCTCTCCATGGAACATGATTCTGCAGACGTCTTCCAAAGCTGTGGAGTTAAAGATACTCCTACATATCACGGTGCTGCGGGCAGTATTCCCATCAACCCTCGACCACACACTAAAGTTGATAGTGTTATTAAACCTTGACCCAGCCGAGGGTACACTCCATACAGCCTAATGGAGACCAGAGTGAATATCAAACCAAGGTGGTCATAAATCATGAGCTGCTCGGTTAATGGGAAACCAGCCAAAAGATGACTCAAATAAAGAGAGTCAAGGCTTCCTGCAACACGCAGAGGGAGGTAATTTGGAGGATTGTGTTCAACAGTACAGATTAGCCTGTCACGCTTATTCACCTTCCCTCTGCTACCCCCTCCAGTACCCCCGCAAACAACACAGTCACTAGAGAACTCTGATCGAAAGCTATCAAACTAAATCTCCACGCCGCCAGTTTTATAAATATGTTACTACAGCAACACATGTCGTTAGTCTGCCTGTCTGCCTGCCACCATGGCTGGAGGCTAGGAGTTGATAGCGCCATAGTTTGTGTGCTAAGGAAATATATGATGTTGTTTAGTAGAGAGGGTGTGAACAGACTTGTTAGACGTTTCTGTGAGCCAATTGAACTCCTGAACTTTGCCATGTCAACACCATCACTCTGTTGCCATTGGGCGTGTTGAGATTGCTCATGTAGTGTGAATACTTGGTGTTGATTCTTACCTGCAGTGAAGTTGTAGTTCACCGAAAATCCAATCGCCTCCAGTTCGCCATCGGAAACAAATTTTACCCAGAGGTACCGTCCGCTGCTCCTGATGAAGGGAGGGATGGTCTGGCCACAGTAGCGTCCGATTATTGGGGAGAAGCCAAAGGGGCCATCCCGCACCTCAATGTTGTCAAATTTACATTCCCATGAAGGCTCGATAGAATACCTCTCATCAAAGAACAGATGAATACACAGCCTGGGAGGAGCTGGAGGAGACAGAGAGAAAAGATAACACAGATAGTGAATATAATGCTCATACTGTTTGTCGTATACCTAGCTATATTACATAATTCTGTAGGCCTATAGTGGCGCAGCGGCTCCCGGGGGGCGCAGCGGTCTTAGGCACTGCATCTCAGAGCTTGAGGCAACACTACAGATTACCCTGGTTCAAATCCAAGCTGTATCATAACCAGCAGTGATTGGGAGTCCCATAGGGCGGCGCACAATTGGCCCAGCGTCGTCCGTGTTTGGCCGGTGTAGGCCGCCATTGCAAATAAGAATTTGTTCTTAACTGGCTTGCCTAGTTAAATAAAGGTTAAATAAGGCATATAACGCAGGGAGAACACGTGAACAGCCATTAACCAGTGTGATATTACGATTTCCTCCGGTTAATGCCCCTTTGGGGGTTAACTCATTTTTTATAATTTAGCTTTGCAATGTATAGATACACACTGTACGTTGTCTTGGAGTGACCTGAATGGACTACTAATAAAACACAATCCCAACTGTTGTGACTTTTTTGTGACCACTGATCAACCTCTGATAAAAATGTTGTGTGTTGTTTTTTAGTTTTTTTAATCGGTGAAACACGTTCCAAGTATTTCAAGCAAGAACTTCTATTTCTATCCTAATTATCAGTATTGGTAAAGTCTGGTTGCCTCGTTCCACCATGCTGATCTCACGAGCTTACATTCGGTCAGGTCAGGATGGTGGAACAGGCTAAAGGTCTGGACCATCATCCACATTTAATCTATAAATCCAGTTCAGTCTAGTACAAACCAGATAATATCGTTCTAGTAGTTCCTCCAGTCCAGCAAATAGTCTCTCAATAGAGATGCTCTTTGTGTATTAACCTAATCTCCCCCACTGATGAATCAAATAGAAACCCCCCAGAACTTCAATTGAACGCCTGAGATTGCAACTCGCCGTCTAATTTCATTACCATCGTCAGACAAACATCAACAGCACAGCAACTGAACTGGCCAATCCCATCAGTTATACTATGAACACATCTCAACACCTTGTCCAGATGTCTCTCTGAAACATGAGGAGAGACATCCATCCACAGAGCAACTTGAGCCCAACCATATTCACTGACGCCTGAACTCAAAGAGACAACGAGCAGTTTAACAGACAGATGGTTTAATTTCTCGCCTGGATCTAGGACGATAAAGATTAAAGTTCCTGAAACACTATTTAAGAGTCTGATTTCAGTGCTAAAAGCCTATCAAAATCAACGGACCAAACTCTGTATTCTTCATTCCTGCTGGTGAATTGAAGAATTCACTATTTGTTTAGAGGATGGCATCTATTGATCTGAACAAATTACATAAAATGGCTTTACAATGAGGTTAGTTAGTTACTGTGCCAACTATTCACCTTCAATGATGTAAACACACTCTATTCCTGGGGGGTATTTGCTGGGGTAGTTGGGAGAAGTGAACAGTCCCCCGTCTCCTTCCTTCACCCAGGTGCCACATTGACCTGCAGGCTTCACTCCCGAATTGTTCTTCACTGAAAACCCAATAGCAGAGTGAAGTTGATTATATAGATATATATAAATAAATAAATATATATAGAAATATACAGAGAGAGAGAGCGAGAGAGCGAGAGAGATGTAGTGATAGAGTGCCTTACATGCTTCCTTCTTCGTTGCCCCAGACAACCCAAGTATGAGTAGACTTGCAACAACTGCAACAAGATAAACACATTCATTTTGTTTTGTGAATAATAGAAATTGCTTTACTTGCATTCATTCAACATAGATGTAGGCTAGGCCTATGACATAATACTCTGAATAATTCCAAATATTGCATTTATCATGCATGGCTAGAATGTTAAATTGCACTTTTAAACTGGGTTTTAAATCAAAAAGATATAATTTGGAAACAATTGACTCTCCAAAGTTTCTGAACTTTTTTAATAGAATTGGATACGCAACGAACAGGCAAGCATACATACCTATTACACGTCATCATAGAGCAGACCCGGGAAACACATAACTAGGCTTTAATGCACTACTCATCATACGAATGGAAAACGTATTCACCTGCAGTCTTCAGGCTATACCATAATGTATCTGCATGTAATGCTATGGAAAAATAGCCTACGTATGCTGCTTTAATAGTACAGTAGATGCCATACAAATTGTCAAGGGGTATGGGTGCATGAATATGACATTCAATACACATCTCCCACTATATGTGAATTGACAGCTATAGGCAACCATAATTCTACGTCAACTCATAAAATCATGAATATTGGGCTAGCCTAAGCTACACAAAATAAGGTTTTGAGGAAGGCGCAAGGCAGTGTATTATGTTCAATAGAAGTGACTTACCGTGAAGGAGGCTGTGCCCATATACCATGTCTGTACCTTTCACAAGGGGCTTCAGTCTCAACTAATTCCATTTAGATAAAGGAATACTTCAAGAGAAAACGATTGAGATCTAAGGGAGATGCAAAATGGACAGCAAACCGCAATACTATTCC
Source organism: Hucho hucho (assembly GCA_003317085.1). Classification (NCBI taxonomy): domain Eukaryota; kingdom Metazoa; phylum Chordata; class Actinopteri; order Salmoniformes; family Salmonidae; genus Hucho; species Hucho hucho. The sequence continues at coordinate 67,089 of QNTS01002445.1, forward strand.
ACCTTCCCAAAAATAAAAAATAAATGAATACAATTGATAACCTGGCAAATGTCTTCCTCGCAGTTCTAATTTATTGAATGAGAAGATAAAAATTCCAGAGAGAGAAAAATCGCAACTACTAGTCACCAGTTTCATATAAAACCAAAAGCAAGTCTAAACATTTGCCCGAATTCCATCCAAATGGTTCCAGAACCTTTTGGCGCTTCTGCTGCACTGACTGGATGAATAGGTCCGTCATCAGCCTTCTCTGATCGCTGCACCTTTACAATCTTCCGATTAAACAGATTCAGGGTGGGAAAAAAAGGGAGCTTTAGTTATTCTTCTTCTATCCCTTTACCTGGAAACAAAAATCCTACTGACGCGTGGGTATCCATCCTCCTAAACACAATCTCCGAACTGTTTGCACTGTTCCGCGATGCGTAAAGCCTCCGGCTATCAACTTAGATAACAAAAGTGGCAACGTGAAAAATAGTGTTTATCTCATCCTTTCTTCATCTATTCCCCCAAGCTATGGGGAGTGTTCGTAGAGCAGTGTTTGTACAGCATCATCCAGTCTACTCTGGCGACTGGCTGGTTTCTCTCTCTTGCTCTTTCACGCTCGCTCTCTCTCTCTCTCTGCACCCACAAAGAAAGAGTTGATACACATTATCGCCTTCCTCCAACCGTTGGGTCATCTAACAACTGGGCAAACCTACAAACCGCCTTTATTACAATTGGACCACACTCATGCAAACATACAGTACGAAAATGAAAACTAGGCTACTTTGTTTCACGAATAGAATCCAACTTTCCCGATGTTAGCGCCACGGAGGAGTAGAAAAAAATAACTACAGTGAGGAGGTGGTGGGTGTTTCTTTAAAATGCGCTCGCTCTTTCTCTCCGCAAGCAGACTGCAGAATCCAACACGTCAGTCCGGCGGCGCTCTGAGCGTAAAAGGTGAGCAGAAAAACTCATCATGTGAGAGGAAATGGGAAGAAACAAGCGAAAGCAGATACAGATGTCAGTATACCGTACACTATATCAGCAACTCCAGTAGAAACACCTGACGCATGGAATAGATTGAGTGACTATCTGCCTCCCGCCAACATGGTGAGGTCGAGGTTGGGTGAATTAGAAAGTAGCGATGCATACGGACACTACAGCTCAATTCATTTGGGAATTGCTGAACATCCACTATGACGGGTTTTTATCTTCTGTATTGAGCGAATGTTGTTTTTTTGTATAATGTTACATTCATAGGTAAATCCTGGCTCTGATTATGCAGTTAATCAGCATTACTGGGTATTTCCAGTGTATTTATAATAAATCAAATAGCTCACATGAAAATTGTATGCAGGGCCATAAATCCATCTACATATTTATCTTCCCCACAAAAATGCCAACATTCCATACTTTTCTGTTGTCTGCAGGGAGAATATAGCCTTGTTGATCTCCTTGCTGTGTTTTAGGTAGCCTAGCCTAATGACATCAATCATTGCTAGTGCTTATGGAGCTAAAACAAGATCATTCTCCACACACGATTTTGCTGTTGATTAAACCTGTTTTCTATTAACAATACCCGTCTCTTCACTGCCTTTCCAATGAACTGAATGAATGCCTTCTCCCCCTGATCCTCTCTCCCTACTCATCTCTGCATGGCATGACAACAGCAGTTCAACTGAGGTCATTGAAGTTGCCGTGTCTCTGCTCTAGCTTGGATCTTGACAATTTAGTGAGCAAGGTCAGAGAACTGAATCAGACAGAATAACATATTAGTGATGCTGTTTCATCCATTATAATAATTGACTCAACAAATACAGATTCTGCTCAGGCCATGCTGATAGGTTACATCATCACTGCATTCTTGTAGTAGGTCCTCTGCCAAGAGGTCTGAACCTTTATGGCACTGGAGTGTACTTGCCCTGTAACCACAGCATCACACGTTCAACTTCTGTTTCCCCAAAAAATTGATATACAACTAACTGGTCTAAGGACAGTTTTGTTGTTGAGTTGATATTCAGTGTCGTTTAGAATGAGGATAACTGATCTTGAATCAGCTGTTACAGAGGAGAGTAGCAAGCTCCATTAATTTAGTCCCAGGTAAGGGAAGTGTTGATGCTGTGGTGGAGTGCAAATGTATTTTTTTTATTAGAGATGTTTGAACTACAAATGAACTGAAGGGGTATGAGGAAGTCTGCTGTTTAAAATGTACTCTGACAGTAGAATAAAAATGGTTGTGTTTTAATTTAGCATCTTGTGTTTGTTATCATTATGCCACTCTTTGCATTTTGAAAAAAACAGGGAGAGCGAGAGAGAGAGAGGCAAAAAATAAACATTTGCAAAAAAACCACACATTTTTTTACACAGTGCCGGGGGATGAGACAGGGATGCAGCTTAAGCCCCACCCTCTTCAACATATATATCACAGAATTGGCGAGGGCAATAGAACAGTCTGCAGCACCCGGCCTCACTCTACTAGAATGCTGATGATCTGGTGCTTCTGTCCCCAACCAAGGAGGGCCTATAGCAGCACCTAGATCTTCTGCACAGATTCTGCCAGACCTGGGCCCTGACAGTAAATATCAATAAGACAAAATAATGGTGTTCCAAAAAAGGTCCAGTCGCCAGGACCACAAATACAAATTCCATCTAGATACTGATGCCCTATTCCCAAACCCCAGGGTTACACGCAATGCCGTCGGGGATACACCAAATAAAAACGTGATTCACATTTTCAAACAGTCCATTTAGATTTTACAACGAGGCTATATATTTGGGTAAAGTTTTTTTCTCGCCTGAGTGGCCTCGTTTCACTGCCAAAAATAAAATGAAACCATCTAGCGTTCAGCGAAATAACATCACAATGTCAAATACAGGTAGCCTAATCAAATGATTAAAATCCAATCACATTAAGCGTTACTCTCTCGCGGGAATTCCACTAACGGTCCGTATGTAGCCAAACGTAGCTGCTGCTCATTCCATTAGCTCAAAAATGGATAAATGGTGAAAAAAATTAGAGACACATACCAGCTCTACTGGTAGTACTGCTACTACCAGCAGTACCATACCTGCACCTGTCGATGACACAAGTTATTCTGCTTCCACAAGCACATCCAATGCTAGCATCAGTAATTCTACATTTGTTGCTAGCCCAGCTAGCATGGACACTGACAGTTGTGAATCTGATGCAGCTGAAGAGCTACTGCCCCCTTACTCGGGAAAGCACCGAACAACAGACAGGGACGGTCCGCATTAGCTTCGAATAGTCCCTGTGATATGCAACTTTTCAGGGAAGTTAGGAACCAATATACACAGGCAGTTAGGAAAACTAAGGCTAGCTTTTTCAAGCAGAAATTTGCATCCTGTAGCACAAACTCAAAAAAGTTCTGGGACACTGTAAAGTCCATGGAGAATAAGAGCACCTCCTCCCAGCTGCCCACTGCACTGAGGCTAGGAAATACTGTCACCACCGATAAATCCACTATAATTGAGAATTTCAATAAGCATTTTTCTACGGCTGGCCATGCTTTCCACCTGGCTACTCCTACCCCGATCAACAGCCCTGCACCACCCACAGCAACTCGCCCAAGCCTCCCCCGTTTCTCCTTCACCCAAATCCAGATAGCTGATGTTCTGAAGGAGCTGCAAAATCTGGACCCCTACAAATCAGCCGGGCTGGACCCTCTCTTTCTAAAATTATCTGCCGAAATTGTTGCAACCCCTGTTATTAGCCTGTTCAACCTCTCTTTCATATCGTCTGAGATACCCAAAGATTGGAAAGCTGCCGCGGTCATCCCCCTCTTCAAAGGGGGAGACAGTCAAGACCCAAACTGCTGCAGACCTATATCTATCCTACCCTGCTTTTCTAAGGTCTTCGAAAGCCAAGTTAACAAGCAGATTACCGACCATTTCGAATCCCACCGTACCTTCTCCTCTATGCAATCTGGTTTCCGAGCTGGTCATGGGTGCACCTCAGCCACGCTCAAGGTCCTAAACGATATCATAACCTCCATCGATTAGAGACATTACTGTGCAGCCGTATTCATCAACCTGGCCAAGGCTTTCGACTCTGTCAATCACCACATTCTTATTGGCAGACTTAACAGCCTTGGTTTCTCAAACGATTGCCTCGCCTGGTTCACCAACTACTTCTCTGATAGAGTTCAGTGTGTCAAATCGGAGGGCCTGTTGTCTGGACCTCTGGCAGTCTCTATGGGGGTGCCACAGGGTTCAATTCTCGGGCCGACTCTCTTTTCTGTATTCATCAATGATGTCGCTCTTGCTGCTGGTGATTCTCTGATCCACCTCTACGCAGACGGCACTATTCTGTATACTTCTGGTCCTTCTTTGGACACTGTGTTAACTAACCAGACGAGCTTCAATGCCATACAACTCTCCTTCCGTGGCCTCCAACTGCTCTTAAGTGCAAGTAAAACTAAATGCATGCTCTTCAACCGATCGCTGCCCGCACCTGCCCGCCCATCCAGCATCACTACTCTGGACGGTTCTGACTTAGAATATGTGGACAACTACAAATACCTAGGTGTCTGGTTAGACTGTAAACTCTCCTTCCAGACTCACATTAAGCATCTCCAATCCAAAATGAAATCTAGAATCGGCTTCCTATTTCGCAACAAAGCATCCTTCACTCATGCTGCCAAACATACCCTCGTAAAACTGACCGTTCTACCGATCCTTGACTTTGGCGATGTCATTTACAAAATAGCCTCCAACACTCTACTCATACAATTGGATGTAGTCTATCACAGTGCCATCCGTTTTGTCACCAAAGCCCCATATACTACCCACCACTGCGACCTGTATGCTCTCGTTGGCTGGCCCTCGCTACATATTCGTCGCCAAACCCACTGGCTCCAGGTCATCTGTAAGTCTTTGCTAGGTAAAGCCCTTCCTTATCTCAGCTCACTGGTCAACAAAGCAACACCCACCCGTAGCATGCGCTCTAGCAGGTATATTCCACTGGTCATCCCCAAAGCCAACACCTCCTTTGGCTGCCTTTCCTTCCAGTTCTCTGCTGCCAATGACTGGAACGAAATGCAAAAATCACTGAAGCTGGAGACTTATATCTCCCTCTCTAACTTTAAGCATCAGCTGTCAGAGCAGCTTACCGATCACTGTACCTGTACACAGCCCATGTGTAAATAGCACACCCAACTACCTCATCCCTATATTGTTATTATATATATTTTTTTTTCTTCTCTTTTGCACCCCATTATCTCTACCTGCAGGTCATCATCTGCACACCTACTATCACTCCAGTGTTATTGCTAAATTGTAATCATTTCGTCTCTGTGGCCTATTGATTGCCTTACCTCCCTAATCTTACTACATTTGCACACACTGTACATAGATTTTTCTATTGTGTTATTGACTGTACGTTTGTTTATCCCATGTGTAACTCTGTGTTGTTGTTTTTGTCGCACTGCTTTACTTTATCTTGGCCAGGTAGCAGTTGTAAATGAGAACTTGTTCTCACCTGGCCTACCTGGTTGTTCTCAACTGGCCTACCTGCCACAAGAAAAGGGCAACCAGTGAAGAACAAACACCATTGTAAATACAACCTATTTATTTTCCATTTTGTACTTTAACTATTTGCACATCATTACAACACTGTATATAGCCATAATATGACATTTGAAATGTCTTTATTCTTTTTTAATTGAGAGAAAGAGTGAGGGAGAGAGAACTCCATGATTTTTCAGTGACTTTTTAATACTGTGCCATTGCAATTTCCTAAACTTGGGTGTCCTGCCTGCCCCAAGACCTGCTGAGCTAAAGCCTAGGCATTACCTCAAGGAGCTAATACACGTCCTCAGGTCTCTGCCACGTTTACCACCTCTGTTAGATGAGATCCTATCCCTATATGATCAAGGAAGTGTTTAGTCATTGTCACACCTGATGACATGGCTGATCGGAGAGTTCGTCCGTCCATCCTGTTGGGGGACATTCGGCAGCCACTCAGCCAGCTTGCGCTCAAAATAGTCTTGGCAACCGGCGGACAATATCCATTTTCAGATATAGATCACATTGCAGAGGAGAGGCCAGCGCCACCTTCCCACTCACCATTGGACCCAGACCCAGACTTAGCCCCCCTGTGTGCATGCTAATACCTTCGTTAGCATTCTACTGGGTGGGTTGGATTAGCATGGGCTACACTGTATGACACGGATGGTGATGCAGAGAGATAGGATGAGGTCATTTTGACACCATGGCTAGTCCTGGATACGGTAGATAGGCTCTGGTATGTTACTTTATATTTACATACAATACTGTCTGTTCCACCTTTTGATCTCTCTCTCTCTCTCTCTCTCTCTCTCTCTCTCTCTCTCTCTCTCTCTCTCTCTCTCTCTCTCTCTCTCTCTCTCTCTCTCTCTCTCTCTCTCTCTCTCTCTCTCTCTCTCTCTCTCTCTCTCTCTCCGTCTCTCTCTCTCTCTCTCTCTCTCTCTCTCTCTCTGTCTCTCTCTCACTCTCTCTCGCTCTCTCACACTCCACTCACTCTCTCACTTTCTCACTCTCACTCTCTTTCTCACTCTTTCACTGTCTCAAATAAAATGTATCAGTCACATACAAATATATGAATATAAGTCTGGAACATGTATTTAATGGTGTGTGTAGACATTATGGACAGGTGTGTACAGCAGTAGTTATATAGGATGAGCCATGACTAGAACACAGTATATACATATACAGTGGGTAAAACAGTATGTAAACATTATTAAAGTGAACAGTGTTCAATGACTACGTAGATAGGGCAGTAGTCTCATTGGTGCAGGGTTGAGTACAGCATGGTAGCCAGGTAGTAACAGTGACTAAAGTTCAGGGTAAGGTACTGGGCAGGATGCATTATAAATTATGTTTCATTTGTTTGGGCAAAGTTGATAGGTATAATTTGAACGCTTTCTCTTCACTGTACAACGGGCGACTCGAAGGTGGATTTTCTGAACATAATGCGCCAACCAAATGGAGATTTATGGATATAATAAATTACTTTTTCTAACAAAAGAACCATTGGATGTCTTCCTTGGACACTTGGGATGCCCTCAGCAGAAGTTCTTCGAAAGGTAAGTGATTTATTTTAGCTCTTATATGGGTCTTGTGTGACCCGCGCTGGTTATGAATTTATCCTGATGCATAAATATGAGAGGTGCTATCCTCAATCAATCAAATGTTGTGCTTTCGCCGTAAAGCCTTATTGAAATCTGACAACGCTGTGATATTTCCAAGAATCAGAGCTTTTGATGACTATGCAACACTTGTATATTGATGAATGTTTAATAATTCAACTTTTGGATTTTGAATTTGGTGCCTTACATTTCACCGGGAGTGTCGGGAACGGGGCGCTAGCGCCCCAATGATCCCTAAGTGTTTTTAAAACAATGACTTCAAAGACACTGTTCTATAGGTTTCTTGGGTTCTATAGGTTCCTCTGAGGTTCTGTAGGCTCCTCTGCGGTTCTATAGGTTCCCATGAGGTTCTGCAGGCTCCTCTGAGGTTCTGTAGGCTCCTCTGAGGTTCTATAGGCTCCTCTGAGGTTCTATAGGCTCCTATGAGGTTCTATATGTTCCTCTGAGGTTCTATAGGGTCCTCTGAGGTTCTATAGGCTCCTCTGAGGTTCTACAGGCTCCTATGAGGTTATATAGGCTTCTCTGAGGTTTTATAGGTTCCTGTGAGGTTCTATAGGCTCCTATGGGTTCTATAGGTTCCTCTGAGGTTTTACATGCTCCTATGAGGTTCTATAGGTTCCTTTGAGGTTCTATAGACTCCTCTGAGGTTCTATAGGCTCCTCTGAGGTTCTATAGGCTCCTCTGAGGTTCTATAGGCTCCTATGAGGTTCTATAGGTTCCTCTGAGGTTCTATAGGCTCCTCTGAGGTTATATAGGCTCCTCTGGGGTTCTATAGGCTCATCTGATGTTCTATAGGCTCCTCTGAGGTTCTATAGGTTCCTCCGAGGTTCTATAGGTTCCTCCGAGGTTCTATCGGCTCCTCTGAGGTTCTATAGGCTCCTCTGAGGTTCTATAGGCTCCTCTGAGGTTCTATAGGTTCCTCTGAGGTTATATAGGCTCCTATGGGGTTCAGAAGGTTCCTCTCAGGTTCTATAAGCATCCTCTGAGGTTATAATCTGAATGAACTGGCATCCTACATGGTAACATGGTGTACTCTCTGCCTCTCTTTGACTCTCACAAATCCCCACTCTGACACCCCACAAAGACACGGCTGAAAAGAACCCAAATGCCAATTTCTGTGCAAAGTCGAAAGCCTATTACAGATCTTCTATAGTCTGAGGCGATGACAGTCAATAGCATTTAAACAAAAACATAACATAGCGCTCCAAAACTAGCTGTTGATGGATTAGCATTATCAACATACAGTCAGACAACTTTGTAACCTAAACAACACACTCACTCACTCAGTTGCTCACTCAGCCACGTTTCCTGATTGGTAAACTCAGAGATAAATAAGGGCAACATGGGAATTATTCAAATGAGGGCTTATCTGGCCTCACTGTATGCAACACTAGCTCTGGTGGCGAATTGAACAGCAGCCTACAGCTTAGCACCGCTCCAGCATGTATAAACTGACTGTGTAAGAGTGAATAGCAGAGAGAGAGAGAGAGCATCTCCAAAGAAAATAATTCATTCCAGAGGTCTTCTCGAAAACTGCTATTTTTAATTAAGGAATTTTGTCAATTGGGTGGAGATAATCATTGGGCTGCCTCTGCCTGGGTAAATTTGTAATTGTAATCACTTTAGGGGAAATGGGAGGTTATGCAGGGGCAGGGAGACATGTATTATAGATTAATTGTATTTGAATTAAGCTGGCAGGTCTGTTAAGAACAAATTCTTGTTTACAATGGCAGCCTACCCCGGCCAAACCTAAGACAACACTGGGCCAATTGTGCAGCACCCTATGGGACTCATAGCCGGATATGATACAACCTGGATTTGAACCAGGGACTGTAGTGACCCCTCTAGCACTGAGATGCAGTGCCTTAGACTGCTGCGCCACTCAGGAGCCCATATGTAAATGGGAGGTTATGCAGTGGCAGGAAGACATGTATTATAGATACACATATATCAAATCAAATCCAATCAAATCAAATGTTATTGGTCACATTCACATGGTTAGCAGATGTTAATGTGAGTGTAGCTAAATGCTTGTGCTTCTAGTTCTGACAGTGCAGCAATATCTAACAAGTAATCTAACAATTCCACAACAACTACCTAATACACACAAGTATAAGGGAATGATTAAGAATATACATATATATAAATATATGGATGAGCAATGACCGAGTGGCATTGGCAAGATGCAATAGATGGTATAAAACACAGTATATACATATGAGATGTGTAATGTAAGATATGTCAACATTATTAAAGTGGCATTATTAAAGTGACTAGTGATCCATTTATAGGAGGTTATGAAGTGTCAGGAAGACATGTATTTTATATACAGTATATATATATATATACACTACCGTTCAAAAGTTTGGGGTCACTTAGAAACGTCCTTGTTTTTGAAAGAAAAAAAAAAAATGTGTCCATTAAAATAACATAAAATTGATCAGAAATACAGTGTAGACATTGTTAATGTTGTAAATGACTATTGTAGCTGAAAACAGCTGATTTCTAATGGAATATCTATATAGGCGTACAGAGGCCCATTATCAGCAACCATCACTCCTGTGTTCCAATGGCACGTTGTGTTAGCTAATACAAGTTTATCATTTTAAAAGGCTAATTGATCATTAGAAAACCAATTTGCAATTATGTTAGCACAGCTGAAAACTGTAAATAAATAAAACTGTCCTTCTTTAGACTAGTTGAGTATCTAGAGCATCAGCATTTGTGGGTTCGATTACAGGCTCAAAATGGCCAGAAACAAAGACCTTTCTTCTGAAACTCGTCAGTCTATTCTTGTTCTGAGAAATAAAGGCTATTCCATGCGAGAAATTGCCAAGAAACGGAAGATCTCGTACAACGCTGTGTACTACTCCCTTCACAGAACAGCTCAAACTGGCTCTAACCAGAATAGACTGAGGAGTGGGAGGCCACGGTGCACAACTGAGCAAGAGGACAAGTACATTACAGTGTCTAGTTTGAGAAACAGACGCCTCACAAGTCCTCAACTGGCAGCCTCAGTTAAATAGTGAAGAGGCGACTCCGGGATGCTGGCCTTCCAGGCAATAATACTGAGTGTTGCTGGCCTTTTACTTTACCCATCCCATTGGCGGCCGTGTGTACTTACTGCACTACAGAAAACCCCAGAAAACCTGCTAACCAAAAACACACTGTTAAAGGGCAACGACAGTTTTTTTGATTTTTTCCAGATCATTGTTGTTAACATAGAATATCCAATTTTGTTGTTTTTCTATTTAAAAACGTTGAAAAACTGGGGGGAACAAGAAAAAATGGTGGAAATCCGAAGCCTGGAAAAACAAAAACAAAAAAATTACGGAATTTGGGAAAAAACGTAGGCAAAAAACAAAAATGGCCGACCAATGTTTTTTGCTGTGCATGACTGCACTTTAAAATGTGTGTCATCCTGCAGCACAGCATTTTGGGGTGAGTTGAGGCCAGGTCCAATATTGACTATGCACCCAAGATGGAAAGAGGGTGGGTCATCCTAGAAATGTTTTAGTGAAATATAATATAATATAGAAAATTATGCAGACTCTTTCATCCAAAGCAACTTACAGTCATGCGTGAATACATTTTTTAAACGTATGGGTGGTCCCAGGAATCGAACCCAATATCCTGGCATTGCAATGCTCTACCAAGATGCATGACATGGTTCTAAATGTTTTGTGACGCCTTAATTTAATTTGATGTATAAGGCCTTTATTAAGTGGTGCTTAAGCCACCCTTTATAAATCACGTGTTTATGCCATATTTGACATAGTGGTTATGTCACATTTGACATTGGTGGTTATGTCACACACATACTGTTATAGATGACTTGTAACACATTTATGTAGTCTTTATGAAGGCTTTATGAAGCCTTTATAAGCTGCATGTCATTGAAAGCAGGACCTAAAATACATGCACGCCTACATTAATCAATCAATACAGTTTGACTGTTGGGGACCATTGTGAGTTTGTCAATAAATGGACTCATGAATGAAGGAATATGGGTTATATTCTTTGGATAATCATGGAGGGTCCACATGATATTGACCATGTGTTGCTTCATTGGTTGGTTTGGTTTGTTTGGTTGTTCACAGTGGTGGAAAAAGTACACAATTGTCATATAAAGATACCTTTATAGAAAATGACTCAAGTAAAGTGAAAGTCACCCAGTAAATACTGCTTGAGTAAAAGTCTCAAATTATTTGGTTTTAAACATACTTAAGTATCAAAGGTATTGCTAAAATATTGCAAAAATATATACTTTCTTGATAAGTACATGAATTGGACCATTTTCCTGTTCTGCTCAGCATTCAAAATGTAACAAGCACTTTTTAGTGTCAGGGAAAATGTATGGAGTAAAAAGTACATCATTTTAATTAGGAATGTAGTGAAGTAAAAGTAAAAATTGTAAACAATACAGTACAGATATCCCGAAATAACGACTTCAGTAGTACTTTAAAGTATTCATAATTAAGCACTTTACACCACTGGTTGTTCATTAATTCATTCATACATACATCATGTACACTACATTACCAAAAGTATGTGGACACCTGCTCCTCAAACGTCTCATTCCAAAATCATGGGTATTAATATGGAGTTGATCGCCCCTTTGCTGCTACAACAGCCTCCACTCTTCTGGGAAGGATTTCAACTAGATGCTGGACTTGCTGCGCGGACTTGCTTCCATTCAGCCACAAGAGCATTAGAGAGGTTGGGCACTGATGTTGGCCGATTAGGCCTGGCTCGGGGTCGGCGTTCCAGTTCATCCCAAAGGTGTTCGATGGGGTTGAGGTCTGGGCTCTGTGCAGGCCAGTCATGTTCTTCCATACCGATCTCGAGAAACCATTTCTGGATGGAAACAGGAAAGGGTCTTTTCATGGTGAAACCATTTTATGGTGAAACAGGAAAGGGCCTACCTCAAACTATTGCCACAAAGTTAGAAGACCAGAATCGTCTAGAATGTCATTGTATGCTGTAGCATTCAGAATTTCCTTCCCTGGACATAATGGGCCTAGACCGAACTATGAAAAACAGACCCCAGACAATTATTCCTCCTCCATTAAACTTTACAGTTGGCACTATGCATTGGGGAAGGCAGCGTTCTACTGGCATTACTCCAGAGAACGTGTTTCCAATGCTCCAGAGTCCAATGGCGGCTAGCTTTACACCACTCCAGCCGTCGCTTGGCATTGCGCATGGTGATCTTAGGCTTGTGTGTGGCTGCTCAGCCATGGAAACCCATTTAATGAAGCTCCTGACAAAAAGTTATTCCAGAAGGAGTTTGGAACTTGGTAGTGAGTGTTGTAAATGAGGACCTACGAGTTTTACATGCTTCAGCACTCAGCGGTCCCGTTCTGCGTGTGAGTCTACCACTTGTTGCTCCTAGACATTTCCACTTCACAATAACAGCACTTACAGTTGACTGGGGAAGCTCTAGTAGGGCAGAATTTTGACGAACTGACTTGTTTGAAAGGTGGCATCCTATGATGGTGCCACGTTGAAAGTCACTAAGCTCTTCAGTAAGGAAATTCTACTGACAACATTTGTCTAAGGAGATTGCATGGCTGTGTGCTCGATTTTATACACCTGTCAGCAAAGGGTGTGGCTGAAATAGCCGAATCCACTAATTTGAAGTTGTGTCCACATACTTTTGTATATATAGTGTATATCACTTACCAAGCAAAAATGTAAGTACACCAAATTCACCCTAAACCTAGCCCAGTCCACACTACCCCAGTCCCCAGTCCACACTCCCCCAGTCCACACTCCGCCAGTCCTCAGTCCACATTCCCCCAGTCCCTAGTCCCCACTCCCACACTCCCCAGTCCCCCAGTCCCCAGTCCCACACTCCCCAATCCCCAGTCCCACACTCCCCACTCCCCCAGTCCCCAG
>QNTS01002445.1:112249-126956 GCA_003317085.1 Hucho hucho
GGGTGCCCAGTCCGGGGCCCGCAACGAGGGTGCCCAGTCCGGGGCCCGCAACGAGGGTGCCCAGTCCGGGGCCCGCAACGAGGGTGCCCAGTCCGGGGCCCGCAACGAGGGTGCCCAGTCCGGGGCCCGCAACGAGGGTGCCCAGTCCGGGGCCCGCAACGAGGGAGCCAGAGGTGGTGCGGGGTCTACGTCCCGCACCAGAGCCGCCACCGCGGATAGATGCCCACCCAGACCCTCCCCAATAGGGTCAGGTTTTGCGGCCGGAGTCCGCACCTTTGGGGGGGGGGTACTGTCACGCCCTGACCGGTAGGAGCCTTATGTCTCATTTTGGTTTGGTCAGGGTGTGATTTGGGGTGGGCATTCTATGTTCTTTTTGTATTTCTTTGTTTTGGCTGAGTGTGGCTTTCAATCAGGGACAGCTGTCTATCGTTGTCTCTGATTGGGAACCACACTTAAGCAGCCATTTTTTCCCTCCAGCCTTGTGGGAAGTTGACTCTGTTGAGGTGTGTGTACTGTTGGTGCTACACCTGTTTTGATCTTCGTTTATTGTTTTGTATTGAGTGAGTTAACCAATAAATATGTTTAACTCCACCCGGCACGCTGCGCCTTGGTCCATCCATGAAGATCGTGACATCAGCCCAGGTATAACCCACCTGATTCAGCCCAGGTATAACCCACCTGATTCAGCCCAGGTATAACCCACCTGATTCAGCCCAGGTATAACCCACCTGATTCCACTAATCAGCTCATTGTCTTCTAGTTAAACCCCTATTAGTTTATTCAGTAGTAAGCCTCAACCAAATCATCCACCACACACAACAACTAACCAGGAGCAGAGGAAGACACTTTTTTTCTAGAGGGTTGAATATATATCAGCCCAGTGGTTATAGTCTTCTAGAGGGATGAATATATATCAGCCCAGTGGTAATAGTCCTATAGAGGGTTGATTATATATCAGCCAGGTGGTAATAGTCCTATAGAAGGTTGGTTATATATCAGCCCAGTGGTAATAGTCTTCTAGAGGGTTGATTATATATCAGCCCAGTGGTAATAGTCTTCTAGAGGGTTGATTATATATCAGCCCAGTGGTAATAGTCTTCTAGAGGGTTGATTATATATCAGCCCAGTGGTAATAGTCCTATAGAGGGTTGATTATCAGAATAGTCCCATTTAGTTTGTTTGTTCTGAGCCAGCTGGGCCATTGATTGTGAGCAGAGGCTTTCCAGGATCTTGTACACACATGTGTACACACACATACACCCACACACATGCACCCACACACACACACATACACACACACACACACACACAGTGTTTGGGCCCGTGCTCACCTGAGGAGCTGAGTGTCTCTCTCTGGGAGGTCTGTTGAGGATTGATGACTTCAGCCTTCTCAGCATCTGCTTTACCTGATTGAAGCAGCAAGGTGCAACTGTAGGGGTGTGTGTGTGTGTGTGTGTGTGTATGTGTGTGTGTACGTGTGTGTATTTCTGCATTCAGGATACAAATGGTTATACAATACTTTTGTGTCATCTACACTTCATGTCACTTCATTCTCATGTCTCTCCCAGTGTCCTTTTGCCCTGGCCCTATTCATATCTCTCCCAGTGTCCTTTATCCCTGGCCCTATTCATGTCTTGTGAGAGTTGTAAAATTGCAAGATTATGTTATTATACTTTTATTGTATCAAATGGTTGTTTTATACAACAGCATATAGTATTCTGTTAACTATTGTGTTCTACTGAGGATGGGCCTCTGGGAGATAACACCTACAGAGGAGATTTACGATGTCTTTTGGGTGATAAAACCTAAAGAGCATTCCAGAGCATGAGTTAATGTTTCTGTTCTATACCGTACCAGGGAGAGGTGGTTCCAGTTTGGAGTCGGAGGGCCAGACACTGGTCTCTATACACAATGAAAACTGTTGACACAGCAGATACTGTCTGCTGTGTACAGTTGAAGTCGGACGTTTACATACACTTTAGCCAAATACATTTAAACTCAGTTTTTCACAATTCCTAACATGTGATCCTAGTAAAAAATCCCTGTCTTAGGTCAGTTAGGATCACCACTTTATTTTAAGAATGTGAAATGTCAGAATAATAGTAGAGAGAATGATTTATTTCAGCTTTTATTTCTTTCATCACATTCCCAGTGGGTCAGAAGTTTACATAAACTCAATTAGTATTTGGTAGCATTGCCTTTAAATTGTTTAACTTGGGTCAAACGTTTTGGGGAGCCTTCCACAAGCTTCCCACAATAAGTTGGGTGAATTTTGGCCCATTCCTCCAGATAGAGCTGGTGTAACTGAGTCAGGTTTGTAGGCCTCCTTGCTCGCACACGCTTTTTCAGTTCTGCCCACAAATTTTCTATAGGATTGAGGTCAGGGCTTTGTGATGGCCACTCCAATACCTTGACTTTGTTGTCCTTAAGCCATTTAGCCATAACTGTGGAAGTATGCTTGGGGTCATTGTCCATTTGGAAGAGCCATTTGCGAACAAACTTTAACTTCCTGACTGATGTCTTGAGATGTTGCTTCAATATATCCACATAATTTTCCTTCCTCATGATGCCATCTATTTTGTGAAGTGCATCAGTCCCTCCTGCAGCAAAGCACCCCCACAACATGATGCTGCCACCCCCGTGCTTCACGGTTGGGATGGTGTTCTTCGGCTTGCAAGCCTCCCCCTCTCAGGTTATGTTGATATAGGACTTGTTTTACTGTGGATATAGACACTTTTGTACCTGCTTCCTCCAGTGTCTTCACAAGGTCCTTTGTTGTTGTTCTGGGATTGATTTGCACTTTTCGCACCAAAGTACGCTCATCTCTAGGAGACAGAACGCGTCTCCTTCCTGAGCGGTATGACGGCTGCGTGGTCCCATGGTGTTTATACTTGCATACTATTGTTTGTACAGATGAACGTGGTACCTTCAGGCATTTGGAAATTGCTCCCACGGATGAATCAGACTTGTGGAGGTCTACCATTTTTTTCCGAGGTCTTGGCTGATTTCTTTAGATTTTCCCATGATGTCAACCAAAGAGGCACTGAGTTTGAAGGTAGGCCTTGAAATGCATCCACAGGTATACCTCCAATTGACTCAAATTATGTTATTTAGCCTATCAGAAGCCTCTAAAGCCATGACATCATTTTCTTGAATTTTCCAAGCTGTTTATAGGCACAGTCAACTTAGTGTATGTTAACTTCTGACCCACTGGAATTGTGGTACAGTGAATTATAACTGAAATAATTTGTCTGTAAACAATTGTTGGAAAAATTACTTGTGTCATGCAAAAAGTAGATGTCCTAACCGACTTGCCAAAAGTGTAGTTTGTTAACAAGAAAGTTGTGGAGTGGTTGAAAAACAATTTGACTCCGACCTAAGTGTATGTAAACTTCCGACTTCAACTGTATATAGGTATCTTTCATACAAAGCTTAACCTTGTGACCCATTCTATATATCTGTTGTTCGTCATGTAGGTTGAAAGGGGTGTATCTTGGCTATAAAAGACCTTTGTACTTTTGTCTCGGGGCTCTCAACGAATCATCTGAGCATGAATCGTCGACCAGCCATGACCAACCATCATTATCGTAGAGCACTCAATCGATTTGCTTAATATGTGTGCGTTGTATTGACCTGCTCCCTTATTAATAAGTGATTCAAGATTTAGTTTAAGTATAACTCTGACTTGTGTGATAAGTTTGTCTCTCCTCATTTGATAGTAAAGAAATTACAGTTTTTCTCAGTCGCTTTGGTGCCTTTCTCACATCACTATTTACATTTGCACAACAGTTAATGCAGTTCTCAAAACAATTAGTACAAACTGCAAAACCTAGTTGATAACCTGCAAAAGCGTGTCATTTGCTCAAAATGGATAGCTCATTCCTCAAAAGCAAGTATTCATGTCAATGTCAGTGTCATCAAGATGAAAAGTCCTGACACCATTGTTTATGAACAAGATAGTCAAATGGCTTTGTCATGTTTTCATTATGACAGTTTACTCTGTAAATGTTTTCCAATGCAAAAAAGTCAGATCTTGGTGACACTACCTGAAAATGCTCAAGACAGCACTATATACTATTTGCACAGCCATTTGAAAAATACAGTAAAGTTACACATTACTGTATTTAGTGAGGTAACTGAGTACAAGACACTGAATATGTATGTTTCACATTTTTACTGCATATGCTCTTTGCAATTCTAATTTGTTCACGGCATTGTGCTAAAGAAAAAATACACCCTTATTTACAACAAACATAAACTCCCTTTGGGTAGAGCTGTGCACAACTGTAAACAATATTGCAGTACATATTGGAACTGAACATACAACATACATAGTACTGTAATCATTCATGCACATCCAGACGTTCCTCTCTGTCTGGCCACATAATTTCATCTACATCACAGCGAATATCATCTCTTGCAATGCAGCGAGGAAGGTATCTCCTCGAGTGGCGAATCCACCCTCTGCAGGACTCTGCTGTGATGTCATCACATGCTGCATCCATGGCCGCTAGCAGGGCCATTTGGGTATGTGGATGCCGGTCATATACCTTCCACCTCCAGGAAGAGAAAAACTCCTCTATTGGATTTAGGAATGGTGAGTAGGGAGGGAGATATTCCACCAGCATCCTATCATGTGCTGCAAACCACTGTCTGACGACATCTGAGTGGTGAAAACGCACATTATCCAAAACAACAACATGCTTGCTCAGATGGTCTCCAGTTAGACCCCTCTCATTCTCAGGGATTATGTCCCTGTAAAGAGTGTCTAAAAAAGTCAGCAGATGTTGTGTGTTGTATGGACCAAGACGGGGGATATGGGTGAGGACGCCGTTTTCTGAGATGGCTGCACACATAGTAATATTCCCTCCTCGTTGGCCTGGGACATCAATGGTTGCTCTCTGTCCAATGCGATTCCTTCCACGTCTTCTACCTTTTGCCAGATTGAAACCCGCCTCATCAAGNCTCTATAACAGCACTTTGTATCTCTCTCAACCTTATGGCATTGTTTGCAATCACCATTGCACAAATGGCTTCCTCTTGTTGCGGAGTAAAAAGGGGCCCTCTTCCACCTCTGCAAGGTTGTCTTGCAATCCTGTGTGGTGCAGAGTAAAATTACAGTAAATATGGCAAATCTTTACTGTAACACTACTGTACACTACAATACACTAAATGTGTGATGCAGTAAAGCTGTACGTCTAAATGTAAAATGTACAGTGCCAAGTTATTGTCCCACTGCAAGCTTCATGTATGACACAATGACAGTAGCGCAGTGCAGATTGTTTAGTGCTGAATTACTGTCCATTTATACACACCTGTTCTCCCCACGAAATGTTTGAATAATTGAATTTACAGTGGTTCTCCCAACATTTGGCTGCACCCTTCGACCAGCCTCAGCCATTGTGAGGCCGTGATTGACAACATGATCCACAATTGTAGCCCTGATTTCATCAGGGATCCGCCTATGTACTTGGCCTCTTCTTCCTCTTCCCCTGTTTTGTCCCCTTCCCCTTCCTCCCCGCACCCTCACCCCTCTTCCACGAGGCTGACCTTCCATTTCTGTGTCACAGTATTGTAGAAATGGTACACACTATGTCCTGCTTGGTTCATATATGCTTGTAAAGTGGGGGTTTATGGGATTCAGCTCTGACAGTGATTGTAGAAAAGTGGGCTTATCATTGGTTGCAACTAATGCTTCACACACCCCTTCTCATCAGTGAAAGTTGAGATTCACCTGAGAGAAATTGTTCAATTTAGGAGACATTTTCATGAAAAAAAATATTAAAAACAAATGTGTAAAATTTGCTTGACAGATTTTGACAACTAGTTCAAAATTTTTATATGTAATGACTCAAGCAATGAAATGAGGACTATTAGTTTTATATGGAATGACTATTCAGCATTCACAAGTATAGTTAATTTTGACTGACATGACATAAGCAAATGATAATGTTATAAAACAGCAGAGAGTTGTATGAAAGCAATTGATGCATGTCCAAAAGCATTTGCAATTTGTTGGAAGGAATGAGAACCTGCTACTATGATGTGCACAAATGACTAAATGTTGTGGAGGTTGAACTAACTGTTGTGCAAATGTAAATAGTGATGTGAGAAATGCACCAAAGCGACTGAGAAACTGTAACCACCACAGTTTCTCCCAGTGTCCTTCGTCCCTGGCCCTATTCATGTCTCTCCCAGTGTCCTTCATCCCTGGCCCTATTCATGACTCTCCCAGTGTCCTTTAGCCCTGGCCCTATTCATGACTCTCCCAGTGTCCTTTACCCCTGGCCCTATTCATGTCTCTGCCAGTGTCCTCACACTGAGATCTGTTGTGACAGATAGATAGATAGATAGATATATAGATTGATAGATAGATAAATAGACAGACAGATAGATATATATATATAGATAGATAGTACACTTTAGCCCTGGCCTAATTCATGTCTCTGCCAGTGTCTGAGAGCTGTTGTGATAGATAGATAGATAGATAGATAGTACTCTTCAGGTCCTATTCATGTCTCTGCCAGTGTCCTCTGCTGCTCAGCACAGCACAGAACAACACTGCAATCAGACCAGACTGATGCTCGTCTGTCAGACTCCATGCACAGAGCCACAGCGGTCATTCAAAGTCCCATGTCACTTTGTTAGGAATATAACTTCACCAGTTAGGTCACTATGACGGTGACTGTACACACACACACGTACACATTGTCACACACACACAGGACTATACGCAGGCAGGCACAAACACACACACAGAAACATTCACACAAACTCACACAGAAACACAGACACACAGACACACACACACAGACACAAACACACAAACACACACAGACACACAGACATACAGACACACAGACATACAGACACACAGACATACAGACACACAGACAAACACAAACACAGACACACCGACAGACACACAGACACACAGACACACTCTGTGAAAAGATCAGTGTTTCTATAATCTCTATTAGTGGCTCTAATGAAACTCAAACAGTATTGCAACACTTTCTCTGGTTTAGTCAAAGCACCATTTAGCTGGTGTAACAGTATCCTGAATCATAGGGAGCAGATTAAGCAGCTTTTGGACCACGTATTGAGATTAAAAACTTGCCTCAAACCCCAACATTTCCCAAAGGAAATTGCTCTCCATACATTGGTTCTGGTTCACCCAGTGATTTACTCACATGAAGTATGTATTTTAAATGTATTGAGAGTAAAAACAAAGTCTTAAAATTTATATGGGATACATTTGCTCACCCAGACAAACTGTAGCAGCGTTCACACATTCTCTCTCTCTCTCTCTGTCTGTCTGTCTGTCTGTCTGTCTGTCTGTCTGTCTGTCTGTCTGTCTGTCTGTCTGTCTGTCTGTCTGTCTGTCTGTCTGTCTGTCTGTCTTTCGCTGTCTCTATATATCTCTCTGTCGCTATTTAATAGTGAATGGCTGGAGTAGTCCAGTGAATAACTGATTGATTTGTGGCTGTGAAACCCCTCTGCAGAGCTGGAATAAGGTTTTCATTCAGAAATACGTGTAAAATGTCCCCCTTGCTTTGAAGACACAGTATCTCGTATGGTAATGGAATCCTAATTCTAATATAACTGTATGCTCTCTGGGGAAGAGGTACAATTTGAATTACTTTATGTGAATTAGACTAATATCTCTTCAGAATTTGGTGTGTGCACTTTCTGTTGATAAAAAAACTAACTTATGGTGTTATTTTAGTATTCCTGTCCTGCAAACATAATAAATGTGTTTCACACACACTGTGTTTACAAAATGCCTTTTATTGCTTTTAACTTGTATGTCTTTGATAAGAAAGGAACACTT
Source organism: Hucho hucho (assembly GCA_003317085.1). Classification (NCBI taxonomy): domain Eukaryota; kingdom Metazoa; phylum Chordata; class Actinopteri; order Salmoniformes; family Salmonidae; genus Hucho; species Hucho hucho. Next base: position 120,084 of record QNTS01002445.1, read on the forward strand.
CTAATTCAACGTCCACTTTCCTCCAAGAGGGCACCAATAAACTTTATTTGTTCTTTATTTCATGCACCTTAGCTTTCATATACTGTACACTTTATGTGTGAGTGCTGCCCGTCGTTTTCATTTCATTCTATCAGGACAACTCTACGAGTCTCAGGTTTTAGTGGGGAGAGAGAAAGATAGAGAGAGTAGGGAAATGTACACTTTAAGGCTCCCGAGTGGCTACAGCGGTCTAAGGCACTGCATCTCAGTGCTAGAGGCGTCACTACAGACCCTGGTTCGATCCTGGGCTGTATCACAACCGGCCGTGATCAGGTATCCCATAGGGCGGTGCACAATAGGCTCAGCGTCGTCTGGGTTAGGGGAGGGTTTGACCAGGGTAGGCCGTCATTGTAAGTCAAAATTTGTTCTTAACTGACTTGCCAGGTTAAATAAAGGTAAAATACATTTTAAAAAAATGATGTGTGAGTGCTGGCCGTCGTTTTCATTTCATCCTAACAGGACAACTCAATACATTTTGATACGAGTCTCAGGTTGAGTGGGAGAGAGAAAGAGGGAACGAAGGAGAGAGAAAGATAGAGAGAGCAGGGAAATGAAGAGATAAAACATGTTGTGTTGAGAGAGTGTTTCATAGATAGATTATGCATATTACCCACAGTGCTTTGGAGGAGATTAGGAGCCAAACACAGTGTTTAGTGGGTGAATTGGCTTTGTGGGACTTTGAGAATGTGTTTTTTCTCTTTTTCTATCACAAGGTTTTGGGTTGCTTTGATGTTAGGGAGTGTTCCGATTGGCAAGTAGAGGTAAGAAAGGAAAGGAAGAAAGAAAGAAAGAAAAAAGAATATGTGAAACCTTATTTGATGCCTCATATCAAAGGAGGGCAATTAGAGCTAGAGGGGAAATTGACACTGATGAGGATTCACAACATAGAGTTGTATTGTGTGCAGCCTGGCTGACAGTAGTGGAATCAATCTATAGCAAGAGGACTCTCCAGAAGTAATTTGTACTTAATCTGCTGTTGTCTAGTACGGTCATTTTGCTACTTTAAGTGCCGTCTGTCTTCCCAGTGGCCTACTTGGTGTGTGAACAGCTGACTGCTCATAATTTGCAGTGGATTCTTCACACATAAACCAGGATTAAGGGGCAGGACATTTTGTGACTGATGTGGTTTTGATAATCAGAGTTTGTATTGGAGGGGGAGTGGTTTCTCCTCTCCTAGATGATCAGAAATTATTACCGGAAGGTGTGCTCTTCACCTCAGCAAGGTAATTAACAATTAGTGTTCGTACTTCAGTCTCCCCTGTTTTGTTAGCGGCAGCTGTAAGCGGCAGTCGTGTCATTGGCGGTCTCGTTGCCGAAACAAAGACTGTCGGCAAAACAAAGACTGTTCTGACAAATTGTTCTGTGGAGTAATTCGAGGAAAGAAAGAGAGGAAGACTCCACTCACTCACTTCAGTATCTTACCTCGTTATTTTCATTTTGCTCTTTTCGCAGCTTTGTCAACTATATGTGTACTTGACCTCATCTTTACTAAAGGCTGTTCGTCTTCTAATCTCACTGCAATCCCCCTCCAGGTCTCTGATCACTACTTTGTTTCCTTTTCTGTCTCACTCTCCTCCAACCCTACCCACTCAGCCCCTACCCAGACGGTCATGCGCCGTCACAATCTTTGCGCTCTCTCACACTACTCTCTCCTCTTCTATCCTATCATCTCTCCCTTCTGCTAAATCTTTCTCCCTCTTGTCTCCTGATTCTGCCTGTTCGACCCTACTCTCCTCCATTTCCGTATCCTATGACTGTGGCAAGGTGAGTGAAAACTAAAGTACCGGAGGACCTATCACCCCTTCACTCCCTCCTCTCTATCTTCTCTTCCTTGTATCCGCTGCTAAAATCCGCTAAAACTAAAAATTTCAACGGTAGGAAATTCATTCCCACCTTCCTTAATACTCCATCCCCTCCCTCTTTCCTTTCTTCGGACGACTTTGTCAACCACTTTGAAAAGAAGGTTGATGATGAAATCCATTCCTCATTCACTCAGCCTATTGATTCCACTGGTCCAACTCACACAGAACTACCCTACGCCTTGACCTCTTTCTCCCATCTCTCTCCAGATGAAATCCTGTGACTAGTGAGGTCCGACTGCCTGACAACCTACCCTCTCCACCCAATCCCCTCATCCCTTTTCCTCTGGAGACCTTCTCCTATTCCTCACTACCCTCATCAACTCATCCCCGATCACTAGCTGGGTCCCCTCTGACTTCCAAATAGCCAGAGTCGCTCCCCTCCATAAGAAACAAACTTTCGACCCCTCTGTCATCAAACTACAGACCAGTATCCTTAATTGATTTTATTTCCAAAACTCTTGAGCATGCTGTCTCTGACCAACTTCCTTTTCTCAGAATGATCTTCTCCACCCTAACCAGTCAGGCTTCAAGACGGGTCAATCAACCGAGACTGCCCTCCTCTGTGTCACAGGCTCTCCGCACTGCCAAAGCTGACTCTCTTTCCTCTTTTCTCATCCTTCTAGATCCCTCCTCTGCCTTCAACAACCGTGAACCATCAGATCCTCCTATCCACTCTCTCAAGGCTGGGTGTCTCAGACTCGGCACAATCTTGGATTGCATCCAACCTTGCATGCCGCTCCTAACCAGGTGACGTGGAGAGGATCTCCTTCCCAAGTTCTCTCATGTCACCCCACTCCTCCGCACACTCCACTGGCTTCCAGTCAAAGCTTGTATCCATTTCAAGACCATGGTACTTGCTTACGGAGCAGCAAGAGGAACTGCCTGTCCCTACCTTCAGGCTATACTCAAACCCTACACCCCAAGTACTCTTTTCTGCCACCTCTGGTCTCCTGGCCCTCCCAACCCTAAGGGAGGGCAGCTCCCACTCATCCCAGTCAAAGCTTCTCTCTGTCCTAGCACTCCAATAGTGGAACCAGCTTCCCCCTGAAGCTAGGACATTAAAGTCCCTGCCCATCTTCCAAAAACATCTGAAAAGCCCAAAACCTTAAAATAGTATATTAAATAATCCCACAACACCCCACCTCACCCCCCCCAAAAAAAATAATTCCTTGCCTTTCCAACAATCACACATCTTTCTAACAATCACACTTGACTCTTCCGCCTTACTAGCTCTGACATTGCTGATAGCTACTATATGGAGGAACAATGGACTTACTATGACTGAGATATGTGGTTGTCCTACCTAGCTATCTTAAGATGAGTGCATTAAATGTAAGTCGCTGTCACGGATCCCTCCGGGAACATTCATTACGCACACCTGTCCCCTATTTCCACTGATTAGTACTTGTATAAGTGTGCCCTTTGGTTTCCATTGGGCTGTCGATTATTGTTACTATGTCCGTTGGTCGTGTGAGTACCTGTACTGTGTTGTTTTGGCTTTCGTGCCGCTTGTTGTGTGCAGATGATTACGGGTTTCATCCCGTGTGGAATCATTGTGTGCGTGTATTTTACGGGTCTCGCCCCGGTGTATTTATTCGAGGTACTGCTCGCTCTTTTGTTTGGGTTTCAACTGTTTGTTTTCTATAGTGTTTGTTTTGTCTTTGTCCCTGCGCCTTTACACAGCACGCCGTAATTTGGGTACAATAAAAAAAACTATTACCAATTAATGCGCCTGTCTCTCAATCCCTTTATACCAACGTGACATTCGCTCTGGATAAGAGCGTCTGTTAAATGTCTAAAATGTAAATGAATAGAGGGTTTAGGAAAGTGTGGGATTTAAAAAAAAAATTGTAATGGAAAAAGTTTGTTATTTGCAGTGGATAAGGTTTGTTTATTTGCAGTGGATAGGGTTTGTTATTTGCAGTGGATAGGGTTTGTTTATTTGCAGTGGATAGGGTTTGTTTATTTGCAGTGGATAGGGTTTGTTTATTTGCAGTGGATAGGGTTTGTTTACTTGCAGTGGATAAGGTTTGTTTATTTGCAGTGTATAAGGTTGTTTACTTGCAGTGGATATGGTTTGTTTATTTGCAGTGGATAAGGTATGTTTACTTGCAGTGAATAGGGTATGTTTATTTGCAGTGGATAGGGGTAGTTTTCTTGCAGTGGATAGGGTTTGTTTATTTGCAGTGGATAGGGTTTGTTATTTGCAGTGGATAGGGTTTGTTTATTTGCAGTGGATAGAGTTTGTTTATTTGCAGTGGATAGGGTTTGTTTATTTGCAGTGGATAGGGTTTGTTTACTTGCAGTGGATAGAGTTTGTTTATTGGTCCACTCATTGTGTGTGTTCTTAAACATTTTCCCTTATTTGATATTGCTGCGAGACCTCTATGTAGAGTCAAACATCCAAACAAGGAAAATACAAACGAGCCACTCGAGTAGAAGTACAACTCATCTGTACCATGATATACAGTGGTGCAGGCACACACACATACACACGCACAGGCAAACACACACACACAAGTGCGCGCATGCCCGCTCATGCACATACTTATGCACGCATGCACTCATGCACGCAAACACACACACTCTCTCTCCGAGCCAAAGTGTGCTGCTTTGAAAGGCAGCAGAGATTGAAACAATTGAGAGAAACAATTAATTCTCAACCAATCTTCCTTTTTTTGTGAGTATTTAGGACACAGCTATACTGTACCATTCAATAGAGAAGACATAATGTGCTTTTTTTTCAGTGCATTGATGCTCTGAATGCAGCCATTGTCATCTCCTAAGGCGTTCCTTTCCTCCTGTCTTTACAATGTCACAGCTCATAATATAATCCTTAGACAACCAGCACTTTACATTTGACATTGTCCTTTGTTGTGATGCCCATACACAGCTTCAACAGCGTATTGTTGTTTCAACAGGCTCTCAATGTATGTGACAGAATGAGATACCACACATTGATTTTGTTATAATCCCCCTTTAAAATGAATGGCGTGTGTGTGTGTGTGTGTGTGTGTGTGTGTGTGTGTGTGTGTGTGTGAGACAAGTAGCCTAGTGGTTAGAGCGTTGGGCCAGTAACCAAAAGGTTGCTGTATCAAATCCCCGAGCTGACAAGGTAAAAATATGTTGTTCTACCCCTGAACAAGGCAGTTAACCCACTGTTCTGAGGCCGTCATTGTAAATAAGAATTGGTTCTTAACGGACTTGCATAGGTAAATAAAAAAATCCAATAGCATTTCTTTTTAACCCCTAGCAACCATGCATTTCATTAAAATTCCTATCTGTGTCATTATAATTATTAAATATGTTAACTGTCCAGTGGGATATGATAACTGTCCAATCACTGGCATGTATGAGTAAATGATGCTTGACACTACAGTAGATGCTTTTGATGACACTCAACATGTTGATGACATTGGTGTAATGCTCTGCATCTGAAAACCAGTGTATTTTCTCATGTGTGTTAGTACAGAGGGTTAGGGTTGAGTTGTGTGTTAGTACAGAGGTTTAGGGTTGAGTTGTGTGTTAGTAGAGAGGGTTAGGGTTGAGTTGTGTGTTTGTACAGAGGGTAAGGCTTGAGTTGTGTGTTTGTACAGAGGGTTGAGTTGTGTGTTTGTACAGAGGGTAAGGGTTGAGTTGTGTGTTTGTACAGAGGGTTGAGTTGTGTGTTAGTACAGAGGGTAAGAGTTGTGTGTTTGTACAGAGGGTAAGGATGAGTTGTGTGTTTGTACAGAGGGTTGAGTTGTGTGTTTGTACAGAGGGTAAGGGTTGAGTTGTGTGTTTGTACAGAGGGTTGAGTTGTGTGTTAGTACAGAGGGTTAGTGTTGAGTTGTGTGTTTGTACAGAGGGTTGAGTTGTGTGTTAGTAGAGAGGGTTAGGGTTGAGTTGTGTGTTTGTACAGAGGGTTGAGTTGTGTGTTAGTACAGAGGGTTAGGGTTGAGTTGTGTGTTTGTACAGAGGGTTAGGGTTGAGTTGTGCTTTGTGTTATTACAAAGTTAACGTCTCAGAGGAGATATGTGTGGCTGGCTACATCCAAGATTCACATCACTGATGTTATCCAGGTTATCAACACACACACACAAGCGCACACAGACAGACACACACACACGCAGAATCACAACGTTTTGTTTTGGGTGAGGTTTCTCATTTGGACCCAGGATCTCATTAGAAGCCCAGAAATCCCACAAAGAATATCAAAGAGAGAGAGAGAGAGAGATTCTGTCCACACCTCCAGAGTGTTTAACCAGGAATGCTAACCTTAAACAAGCGGTAGACGGATACACAGATAGACCGACAAAGGGAGGGAACCAATAGACAGAGGAACAGAGAGATAGACAGACAACTGGAAAGATTAACACTTTCACGGATGTTATAGGATCTTCATTATTACACCACTTCATCCATACCTCATTTTACCCTGCAACCCTGCAGCACAGCAAATAATCGTCACTTACATTGCCAAAGCACACTAGTGAGTGCATTTCTATTCAAATTTTATCCTGGCATTGGAAGTGCAATGCACTACCAACTGAGTCACACAGGACCGCAGCTTTGATACGCACAGGACCGCAGCTTTGATACCACAGGACCGCAGCTTTGATACCACAGTGAACCCAATGGGACATGAAGGTACGTCTCGCTCTGAGGTCATGCTGAATGGTGATCTTCAGTATTACGTCTGGAGTAGCAGGCTCTAATTGATTAATAATATTACCCTTATTCCTGTGCCATTCATTTAAATGGGCCAAGTAATAGATGTGATCAGTCAAAGGAATATCTACAGAGTGGCCAACCAGCGACTCTACCAGAACAGAGAGTGGCCAACCAGCTACTCTACCAGAACAGAGAGTGGCCAACCAGCTACTCTACCAGAACAGAGAGTGGCCAACCAGCTACTCTACCAGAACAGAGAGTGGCCAACCAGCTACTCTACCAGAACAGAGAGTGGCCAACCAGCTACTCTACCAGAACA
>QNTS01002445.1:129630-159599 GCA_003317085.1 Hucho hucho
CCAACCAGCTACTCTACCAGAACAGAGAGTGGTTGGCCAACCAGCTTCTCTAGCAGAACATAGAGCGTTTTGGCCAACCAGCTACTCTACCAGAACAGAGAGTGGTTGACCAACCAGCTACTCTACCGGAACAGAGAGCGGTTGACCAACCAGCTACTCTACCGGAACAGAGAGCGGTTGACAAACCAGCTACTCTACCAGAACAGAGAGTGGTTGGCCAACCAGCTACTCTAGCAGAACATAGAGCGTTTGGCCAACCAGCTACTCTACCAGAACAGAGAGTGGTTCACCAACCAGCTACTCTACCAGAACAGAGAGTGGTTGGCCAACCAGATACTCTACCAGAACAGAGAGTGGTTGACCAACCAGCTATTCTACCAGAACAGAGAGTGTTTGGCCAACCAGCTACTCTACCAGAACAGAGAGTGGATGACCAACCAGCTACTCTACCAGAACAGAGAGCGGTTGGCCAACCAGATACTCTACCAGAACAGAAAGTGGTTCACCAACCAGCAACTCTACCAGAAATGAGAGTGGTTGGCCAACCAGCTACTCTACCAGAACAGAGAACGGTTGGACAACCAGCTACTCTACCAGAACAGAGAGCGGTTGGTCACCGTGGTTGAGCTCACATGGAGGCAAAGAGACCAAGCTGCAATAATGATGCAAAGGTGGTGATTGTTGTTTCTCCCGATAATGGTTTCTCCCGATAATGGTTTCTCCTGATAATGGTTTCTCCCGATAATGGTTTCTGCTGATAATGGTTTCTCCCGATAATGGTTTCTCCTGATAATGGTTTCTCCCGATAAAGGTTTCTGCTGATAATGGTTTCTCCCGATAATGGTTTCTCCTGATAATGGTTTCTCCCGATAATGGTTTCTCCTGATAAAGGTTTCTCCTCATCATTGGTTCACAGCAATGTATTATATCTTAAGCCCATCTTAGACTATTAGCTATTCAAATTGTTCACACTTAAATGCTTTTTAATTAATTCAGGCACTTGACAAAACACAAAAACCATGAAATTGCTAGAAGTTTTTTAAAGCATTTATGGGAGAATCTCCAGAGAGGATCTTTACTGTTCACAGGGTTGAATTGACTGTGAACCAAATTGAAAAATGCCCCAATACTGGGTGCATGGGATGCTGCTTATTTGGTTAATGACTCAAACACAGACTCAAACTATTTCACAACCAAGTTCAAGCGTTTTATACTGCAATAATTAAGGAAGGACAGCAGGAGCATGGCTTGAACCAATGACCCTCCGGTTCTGGTGGAAGCATACTACCACCTGTACCATAAAGGTCCATGTTACAGTATTAACATATCCCTATCCACAACATTATATATTTTTCTGGAGTGCATTTTGAGGGTAGTTTGTGAAGCCAAAGAGCAACACACTGTAATATGAATAGATGTGCCACTAGACAGCAGAGTCAACAGATTGATTAGGACAACGTGTTTTACATATTAATTCTCTGGCTGCTTGGGACGTTTTTTAAAGCTGTTGTAATGGACAGGAAATGTGTCTTTTGCAAAGCCGCCTCCTGCCCTCGATCGGAGTACATACAGAACACTCTTTGTCAGTCAATCAATCCATCCATTGTCACCTCAGCTGAGCACAAGCAGACGTCATCATCTGATGTCCTGCCTCTCTGGCCACCAGGATGTTTCTACGTAAAGAGGGCAGGGCTGTCAGGTGACGAGACAGGCACACCTACAGAGATGGAGAGGGCGGGGGGGGGTGTAGAGTTAGAGAGAGGTAGGAGAGAGAAAGAAAATACAGAGAGAAGGAATATGCGGGGAAAGATATCTGAAGACAGCTACATAGAATATTTTTGTAGGCCCTCCCAACCAGTACGTCCCCTGTGTTCTGCCCTATTGTAACACTAGAACAGTCTGTCCGTACCAGTCTCTCTGGAGGTTTAGTCTCATTGAGTTCCTCCTGATCAGATACTATTTGATAACCCTCAAACTCTTGGTTTGCTCTGAAACAGCTGGATATCTGTTTATTATACAGGAAGGACCAATATGATTGGATACCTGTTTATTATACAGGAAGGACCAATATGATTGGATACCTGTTTCTTATGGAGGAGGGACCAATATGATTGGATACCTGTTTATTATGCAGGAGGGTCCAATATGATTGGATGCCTGTTTATTATGCAGGAGGGTTTTTGTACATGCTTTATCAGTAAGTCTTAATCATTTCCCTTTTGACAGTGCAAAACCCAAATATCAAAGGCATTCATATTTTGCTTTAATTTGGTCTGTTATAGCCGAGATAGTGCGCCTGATCCCGTTTAATTGCACAGCATAGATGATGCATTAATAAGCAGACTACGGTGTGCTACAATGGGTGACAATGTCCTTGGTGTGTTTGTGTGTGTGTGTATCAGTACGTGTGTGTGTGTGTACTTTATCCCTCTATCCCGGCGGTGGAACATTGTTAGCCTCCCAGTGTGAGAGAAAGCACAGAGGACACTTTGTGGTGTTTAACACCCAACCTTGGTCTGAACACTGTGGAATAACAGAATGGACTGATCCCCCATGATTCACCCTCTGTTTATGGGTTTAATTGCTCTCTCCCTGTGTTTTCTGGGGGGATGAGATGTTTGAAGTTGTGAGGAAAATAAGCTCTGGTGTTGTTACTCAACTCCTCTGGTGAGATAAGCAAAGGAAAAGTGGTTGAGGGATGATGAGGGGAAAGGACTTGTGACATAACCATCGCCCTCGGGCCTTCCGTTTCTCTGGAGTCTGGCCCCGATTCGCGGAGCCTGCTGTCCTTGGAATCTTTCTATTAAAGTCAGTCGAGTTAATGAAAAAATGTGTCTCTAATCGAATAACTAATGAGTGGAGAGTTTCTGAACCTATAAATAATACATTGGTAACTGCAAGTGTTGTAGGATACTGAGATGGTTTTCCCTTTCACCATTGTTAAATAATCATAATACCCTAATGAAAAGGCAAAACGGAATTAAACTATTCGGTAATGCGATTTCTACTTAACCCTGATAGGTGAATGGCACCTGACAAATGATATATTTGAGAGAGAGGGAGAGAGCGAGAGAGAGAGAGAGAGAATAGCAGTGCTTTGTGTTAATGTTGTTCGCATAACCTGAGGCAGAGCTTATACCGTGCTCTAGGATAACATCTGATATGTGGAGCTGCTGAGTTTCGTGTTCAAACTTCAGAGATGAGAGAGTATAAAAGCTAATCTTTTTTTTTAAACGTCAAATGTGTTTTTTTTGTCTTATGTGTGAGATTTTTTATAACTGCATGACTAGCAAACAGCCAAAGGCATGTGCCACATCAATGAATACCACTCCAAACAATTAATAGAATAATTGTTTGGAGTTTATTGCTGTTTTTCGACTTTGTTTGCTCTTGTACCAATCTACTTCTATCTATACTGAACAAAAATATAAACGCAACATGAAGAATTTATTTGGGCTGCAATTTCTGAGGCTGGTAACTCTAATGAACTTATCCTCTGCAGCAGCGGTAACTCTGGGTCTTCCTTTCCTGTGGCGGTCCTCATGAGAGCCAGTTTCATCATAGCGCTTGATGTTTTTTGCGACTGCACTTGAAGAAACATTCAAAGTTCTTGGCATTTTCCTGATTGACTGATCTTCATTTCTTCACTCCACTCAGCGGTCTAAGGCACTACATTTCAGTGCTTGATGCGTCACTACATACACCCTGGTTCAAATCCAGGCTGTATCACAACCGGCCGTGATTGGGAGTCCCATAGGGCGGCGCACAATTGGCCCAGCGTTGTCTGGGTTTGGCCGGTGTAGGCTGTCATTTTAAATAAGAAACGCGTCTCCCTGATAGGAATGCCATGCCACGGTTGCCCTTACCTTGAAGATGTAATCCGGAGTCAGGTGTTTTCTCCATCTCTTTAGCTATCATACTCTAATTCAAACTCATCTCTTGGCATGTCCAGCTCACTCATTATCTCAGCCAATCATGGCTAGTGGGAAGGTTGTTTGTTTTTCCTTTTTCTGTGTCTTAACCAACAAGTCTCGTAATTTAACAATTTTATTTGTATTTACAGATGGCATATAAGTTTGTTATTAAGGCACATGAAAGTTCACATGTTCGAGAAGGCATTTCTGCCAAAAACCTAATTTTGATCAAAAACAATGTACGTTCAAACGGCTTTCCTGTGAAGTAGTGGCCTGCGACATACGTCTAGTTTCCTGAATCAGGTCACAAATTAACTTTTAAAAGGCACACCTGTTAATTGAAATACATTCCAGGTGTCTTCCTCATTAATCTGGTTGAGGAAATGCCAAGAGTGTGCAAAGCTGTCATCAAGGCAAAGGGTGGCTATTTTGAAGAATCTCAAATAAAACCTACTACACCACGCATTCTGACATTGATAGTCGCAAACAAAATCTAAAACACAAACCAAAATGTTACATCATATCCAGGAAGGAGCTAAAGCACAGCCAATCACAGCCTTGATAAATCTGCTCACCTGTAACGATTGGTGAAATGAAATAAAAACACCCTGCTTTCAAATTAAGATAATTTAATGTAATGAAGATTTTTTTAGATTTTTCATGTAATGCAAGAAAATCCACCAAACATCGTCTCCTCTATCCTCTAGTCGAAGGATCAAAGCCTGCAGCAAATTAAAAAATATTCTCCTGATTCCGGGAGCTGAGCCAGAGACTGTGTCTGTTGGCACTGCCAACCTGGAGGATTCCAGCTATTTATTTTTGTTATTTTTTGTTTGGCTCGCAGGAGACACAGAAAGGATTTATTCAGGACTCGGCAGAGGGAGGTCAACACCTTCAAACACAGCAATTAACCTACAGTCAAAGATTTCCGTTTCGGATATTTGGATCGCAAAGAAAAGAAGAAGTCATAGTCAGTACTCAATCGTAGTTGTAGAAATAAACTAATTAAAAGGCAAAAAGTCATTAATTTACCAGCACACAAGGCCTATTCACCCCCTTGCTCTCCAAGGAGGCTGGGTGTTTTAATTTATTTTAGCAGACATTCTTATCCAGAGCGACGTACAATAGCAATGAGGGTTAAGTGCCTTGCTCAAGGGCACATCAACAGATTATTCACCTAGGGGATTCAAACCAAATACCTTTTAGTTACTGGCCCAATGCTGTTAACTGCTAGGCTACCTACCTAGCAGTTATGTGTAAAACTGCTGCATTAAATCAATCAGCTGTCTGCTCTGCCCCATGCCAGCAGCAGCAGCACAAGTGGCTTACAGTTTTATAGTACATAGTAGCGATTGTTGTTCTGTAACTGTAGGCCTACATAACTCACTGCTGACAAGTTGGTGCTAGTTCCTTTACGGCTGAGAATACATTCTCGCCTAAACAGCAACCTTCTGGGATGTATTGAACAAGTGAAGAAGAATAGAGCCCGAGAAGTCATTTTAATATGTAGACACTGCAAACACAGTGCTAATATATTAATGTACAAGCTAATTACTTCACACCTGCCACCTTTTATTGTTAAATCTACATAACAATAAAGTGACAGAAGACCACCAGTATGTATTACAGCCACCTCTCAGACACAACTACAAGATCAGCTAGCGTACATCTGCTGCCCTTGCTACATCTGCATAATAAACAATAGGGGTCTTCACCCAGGAAGTATGTATCCAGTCTTACCCAGAGGACACCTCTGCAGTCCCTCTCTCCCTGCCTGATTAATGATGTTGTTTCTGGAAAACACTGGAGCATCTGGTGCCTTCTGTCTTCCTCAATACTATTATCCCTCCCATGGGATCCAGCCAACTATGACAGCACACAGACTGACCTATCCAGAGGGCAGAGCCAGCCACCACACAGATTGACCTCTCCAGAGGGCAGAGCCAGCCAGCCACAGCCATGACACCACACAGACTGACCTCTCTGGAGAGCAGAGCCTGCCAGACACATCCATGACACCACACAGACTGACCTTTCCAGAGAGTAGAGCCAGCCAGCCACAGCCATGACACCACACAGACTGACCTCTCCAGAGGGCAGAGCCAGCCAGTCACAGCCATGGCACCACACCACATAGACTGACCTCTCTGGAGGGCAGAGCCAGCCAGCCAGCTACAGCCATGACACCACACAGACTGACCTCTCCAGAGAGCAGAGCCAGCCAGCCACAGGCATGGCACCACACCACATAAACTGACCTCTCCGGAGAGCAGAGCCAGCCAGCCACAGCCATGACACCACACCACACCGACTGACATCCTTGGAGGGCAGAGGTCAAAGATTATATGTACGTACCAGAGCGTCACGCCCGGTGGGGTTGCCTCTTCCGCCCATCCCTCTGTACTGTATGACACTGTCAATAACCTACTGCGTAAACAAACATATTCAATAAAAGGGCCGCTGGGCCAGGAAGTAAAAGACTGTGTCTAAGAATGGGGGACGAGAATTCTGTAGGCTGTCAATCAGGAGGGAAAGGGGGAGTAGTCATTAAAGGAGGATAGGATGGAAAGGAGTGTCATGACTCGCCTGTGAAGATCTGAAGGATCAGGTTACAGTGGGTTTGCTCTATAGCGCCCTCTCCCGCAGTGGTGGGGGGGGCCGCTTGATGGCGGTCGTAAAATACTCTACTTCTGGGCTCTGTAGTATGAAGATTGGAATGTGACTGTGGAACACAGAGAGACACTTGGACATCAAAAGGAAGAACAAGTGAACCGTAGTTCTGTGTTCCAAGCAGTTGGAGTGGTCGGTGGACACTTAAGGAACACTCATATCGAGTTTGTTTCATTTGGTAACCTCATGAAGGACAGGAGACACACATTACTGTTTCTTTGTTTGTGTACACTTCTCAATTATGGGGTTTGCATCTGAATGTTGTATAAAATAAATGATTTAGCGTAAGAATACTTTTGGAAAGGTATTATGTGATGTTAGTTTTCTAAGTGAGAATTGTTTTTCATAGTAACTTATGATCAGTCAGTGGCCACGCCTCCGTGGGCACAGACATTATACGGCATCATGGAACGCCCCCTTTTCTACTAAAGGTATAAATCCCACTTCCGACAAAATGTACATTGGACCAGAAAACATGGAAGCTGTCTCTACATGTTGAAATGGTTGGCAACTCTACCAATGGACAAGACCAGAGAATGTGGAGATCATTCCCACGTTGAAATGGCTAAGAAATCTACAAACTGAAGAACAATTATTCAGTCTGCAGCTGTTTAAGTACTTTAGTCTGGTAAACGCAACCGGTCAAACGACCGAATGGTACTCTGACGTATCCATTATAACAAGCTACAACTACGAAAGACTTTGATCTCTGGTGGACAAACCAGAGACTTTCTGTCGACTGACTATCCAGCAGACGGACCGACGATTGCAGAGAGGGACAACAAAGGCATACACTCGTAAATATGTAAATTGCTATATCTTTTTCGAATGAGCGGTTGTTCATGATAAAAATATTAGCATTTCCATGAGTGTAGTTAAGAACTCTGAATTTCCCACTCTGAGCTGTCCCCACCCCTTTCCATTGTCTACCAAGCCATCATATTGGTTTTGTCCACTAGGGACTTTTCTTTGTTTTATGTCAGTAACCAATGTGTGTGTGTGTGTTTATGCAATTCTGTGATTGATTAGTTAGTTAGTAAATAAATAATTAAGACAATTTGTATAACACTGATTCATGATGGATTCGCGCAGATATCCAAGGGTTTGCGACATTCAGGAATGAGATTGATGAGGTAACAATACAGCAATAGAAGACTGTAATCGATAAGATAATAAAATATCTGAAGAGTTATATTCGGGAAATTGTAACTCTATAAACAACATTTTCCCGTGGTGCCCCGACTTCCTAGTTAATTACAATTCTCTGATTCGTTTAATCACTGAATAATTACACATAGAGAATTGATTTGATAATATAACCGTCTTCACATTTGATGACAGCAAACGCTACGACAGGAGGAAGGCGATGAGGTTTCAAAGACACCAACAATCCCAATCAGGGTCAATTACTGTACATTTTGCTTTCATACAGAATATTTCAGAAATACATTGATAATCTGGGTTATGGAAAAACTATACATTTCAGGGAAATATTAAAAAGATGAGTCACGTTGAGTTTATTTAATCATAATTGTAAGCTGAAATGTAGTTGACCCCTACCATGACTGGAGCATGTTTAGGAGACCTTTAGACATTCAGCAGTGGGAGACATTCTGAAATCGTGTTTTTTTATTATTTTTACCGTCAATGGTACAATTTCTATTTCATCAGTAAAACAGACTTTAAGCCTTTATCATTTTCAAAATAAGATCCTGCCTTATCTCAAATGTGGAAGCTCAGATACAGAACAACACATGTAGTCAGAACAAAACATCCCTGTTACCAGATATTCCCTTCATATTCTCATCCTCCTCAGGCAGTCAACATCAAGCCGGTTGTCTCCTCATTCTACAACACTGTGGCTGTCGCAGGTTGACGTTTATTGTCATGAATCTTGTCCTGGAGGCAGAACTGAGCGATTTCCCTTAGATGGGTCAGCTGGTGTTGGTGGTGGTGAGGAGGTATCATTTTCTTGAGAGCATAATTGAATCCACTGACCTGAAATTGTATGGGATAAATTTATCTCACATTCCAATGAAAGCGTGAGGCAATGGTGTGCCTGTGGCATTGGTGTTCGCATACATGAAATAGCCATATTCAGGGATAAATAATGTGATGCATCAGAGCTATAGTAAGTGTCTAGAAAGCTCACTATACTGTACAACCGTGTTTAGATAATGTAAGCTATGGAGAGAGTTGAGGGACAGAGGAAGAGAGGGATGAAGAGAGAGAGAGAGAGACAAAGAGAGAGAGTGTTGTGGAGAGGGAAGGAGAGAGAGAGCAAGGAAGAGATATGGAGAGAGAGAGAGAGAGCAAGGAAGAGATATGAAGAGAGAGAGAGCGAGAGAGAGAGAGAGAGGAAGAGATATGGAGAGAGAGGAGAGAGAGAGAGAGAGAGAGAGAGAGAGAGAGGAAGAGATATGGAGAGAGAGAGAGAGAAGAAGAGATATGGAGAGAGAGAGAGGAAGAGAGAGAAAGGAGAGGGAGAGAGAGAGAGAGAGAGAGAAAGAAAGAGAGAGAGAGAAAGGAGAGAGAGAGAGAGAGAGAGAGAGAGAGAGAGAGAGAGAGAGAGAGAGAGAGGGGGGGGGGGGTAGTGACAGAAAGAGGCACAGAGAGTGAGATCATGCTTGCTCTATCAGAGAGAGTATTGACCACAGCAGGTTTCTATGGGTACTGCTCTATAGGATCGTTCTCCAGGAGAGAGGTGTCTACTGTACAACGAGTGGGTGGACTCTCACGGCTTGAGACTCCATTCAACATAATTGACTGTAATTGAAAGGGACAGTGTTAAAACTCTAATGTCATACCTGTCTGAACCACACTGTGTCCTCATGTTTGACAGTTAGCTGTTTAATACTCTGTATATTTTTTTATATAGAGAGTGCAGAGTGGGCTAGATGAAGGTCTTTAATAGGGGGATTAGAAATTATGCAAATAAGTAGATTCATAGCACCCCAAAAAAGTTCCTAGAACTACATCCAAGGCCTACACAAAATCTGCAATATTGAAGCTGATTTATATAGG
Source organism: Hucho hucho (assembly GCA_003317085.1). Lineage (NCBI taxonomy): Eukaryota > Metazoa > Chordata > Actinopteri > Salmoniformes > Salmonidae > Hucho > Hucho hucho. The sequence goes on from QNTS01002445.1 coordinate 139,239, forward strand.
CCTTGGATGTACAGTACCAGTCAAACGCTTGCACACACCTACTTTTCTTTATTTTTAAATAAAGGGTGGCTAGTTTGAAGAATCTAAAATATGAAATATATTTTGATTTGTTTAACACTTTTTTTTTCTTACTACATGATTCCTTATGTGTTATTTCATAGTTTTGATGTGTGGTAGCAGGATTACAATATTATGTTATATTTATTTGTTTTATGAAATAGAGTAAAGTCCTTAGGACTCTCTCTCTCTCCCTTTCTGAGTTAACTGAGAGGAGTCTTTTGAAGCTTGGGCTGGCAACTGATTAAGAGATGGTTTCCACTCTAGATTCCTGCAGTTAGTCTGGGCGTAGGGTGAAGGAAATGGGTTTTACTAGATAGCTTAGGCTGACAATGACTTGGTGATAAATACCGTACCTAAAGCTAGATAGCCTGGAAGAGTCTAGAACAATGCCTCATTGTCTCATCTTCCTGGCATCTGTGAAACTACGCCAGGTTGAGGGGTAAAACATCCTCCTGTGTAGATAACCAAAGTGGTTAATGGGAGATGGAACCAGTCTGACTAAGCATTTTTAGGTCCTATATATTTTCTGTTTTTTCATTATCAGTTAAACACTCGGCAACACATTATTGTGGTGGAATATTCTATTCAAGTGAGAGAGACTTTATTGCAATAATTAATCGATATTGAATAAAGATGATTGTTTGAAGAAATTACAAAGTCTCTCTCACTTGAGTAGAATATTCCACCACAGACGTCTTCACTATTGTTCTACAAGGCAACTGGCAAGCGGTACCGGAGTGGTAGCAGAGAACCAAGTCTAGGTCCAAAAGGCTTCTTAAACAGCTTCTACCCCCAAGCCATAAGACTCCTGAACAGCTAATCAAAGGGCTTCCCAGACCCCTCTTTTAAGCTTCTGCTACTCTCTGTTTATTATCTATGCATAGTCACTTTAACTCATGTACATACATGTACATATTACCTCAATTACCTCCACACCGGTGCCTCCGCACATTGACTCTGTACCGTAACCCCCTGTATATAGCCCCGCTATTGTTATTTACTGCTGCTCTTTAATTATTTGTTAGTCTTATCTCTTGCTTTTTTTAGGTATTTTCTTAATGCCCTCCTTGCCAGGTCTGTGAGTTTTGGTGGGCGGCCCTCTCTTGGCAGGTTTGTTGTGGTGCCATATTCTTTCAATTTTTTTATAATGGATTTAATGGTGCTCTGTGGGATGTTCAATGTTTCAGATATTTTTTTATAACCCAACCCTGATCTGTACTTCTCAACAACTTTGTCCCTAACTTGTTTGGAGAGCTCCTTGGTCTTCATAGTGCTGTTTCCTTGGTGGTGCCCCTTGCTTAGTGGTGTTGCAGACTCTGGGGCTTTTCAGAACAGGTGTATATATACTGAGATCATGTGATAGATCATGTGACACTTAGATTGCACACAGGTGGACTTTATTTAACTTCTGAAGGTAATTGATTGCACCAGATCTTTTCAGGGGCTTCATAGCAAAGGGGGTGAATACATATGCACACACCACTTTTCAGTTTTACATTTTTTTATCATTTTTTGAAACAAGTTAGTTTTTTAATTTCACTTCACCAATTTTTACTATTTTGTGTATGTCCATTACATGAAATCCAAAAAAAAATCTGTTTAAATTACAGGTTGTAATGCAACAAAATAGGAAAAATGCCAAGGGGGGTGAATACTTTTGCAAGGCACTGTATCTATCTATTCATCTGTATGTCTGTCTGTCTATTTATCTGTCTATTTATCTGTATGTCTGTCTGTCTATTCATCTGTATGTCTGTCTGTCTATTTATCTGTCTATTTATCTGTATGTCTGTCTGTCTATTTATCTGTCTATTTATCTGTATGTCTGTCTGTCTATTTATCTGTATGTCTGTCTGTCTATTTATCTGTATGTCTGTCTGTCTATTTATCTGTATGTCTGTCTGTCTATTTATCTGTCTATTTATCTGTATGTCTGTCTGTCTATTTATCTATCTATTCATCTGTATGTCTGTCTGTCTATTTATCTGTCTATTTATCTGTATGTCTGTCTGTCTATTTATCTGTATGTCTGTCTGTCTACGTACAGTGAGGGAAAAAAATATTTGATCCCCTGCTGATTTTGTAAGTTTGCCCAGTGACAAAGAAATGATCAGTCTATAATTTTAATGGTAGGTTTATTTGAACAGTGAGAGACAGAATAACAACAACAAAAATCCAGAAAAACGCATGTGAAAAATGTTATAAATTGATTTGCATTTTAATGAGGGAAATAAGTATTTGACCCCCTCTCAATAAGAAAGATTTCTGGCTCCCAGGTGTCTTTAATACAGATAATGAGCTGATATTAGGAGCACACTCTTAAAGTGAGTGCTCCTAATCTCAGCTTGTTACCTGTATAAAAGACACCTGTCCACAGAAGCAATCAATCAAGCAGATTCCAAACTCTCCACAATGGCCAAGACCAAAGAGCTCTCCAAGGATGTCAGGGACAAGATTGTAGACCTACACGACCATCTCCAAGCAGCTTGGTGAGAAGGTGACAACAGTTGGTGCGATTATTCGCAAATGGAAGAAACACAAAAGAGCTGTCAATCTCCCTCGGCCTGGGGCTCCATGCAAGATCTCACCTCGTGGAGTTGCAATGATCATGAGAACGGTGAGGAATCAGCCCAGAACTACACGGGAGGATCTTGTCAATGATCTCAAGGCAGCTGGGACCATAGTCACCAAGAAAACAATTGGTAACACACTACGCCGTGAAGGACTGAAATCCTGCAGCGCCTGCAAGGTCCCCCTGCTCAAGAAAGCACATATACATGCCCGTCTGAAGTTTGCCAATGAACATCTGAATGATTCAGAGGACAACTGGGTGAAAGTGTTGTGGTCAGATGAGACCAAAATGGGGCTCTTTGGCATCAACTTAACTCGCCGTGTTCTCAAGAATGATCAATGGAAGCAGAATGCACCTGAGCTCAGTTTTGAGTCTCATAGCAAAGGGTCTGAATACTTATGTAAATAAGGTATTTCTGATTTTTATTTGTAATACATTTGCAAACATTTCTACAAACCTATTTTCACTTTGTCATTATGGGTTATTGTTTGTAGATTAATGAGGAAAACAATTAATTCAATCCATTTTAGAATAAGGCTGCAACATAAAATGTGGAAAAAGTCAAGGGGTCTGAATACTTCCCGAATGCACTGTATGTACTGTATACTTATGTTAAATTAACTAAATCATCCAGATGACAATAGTCAATGCCTTTTGCAGCTTCAATTGTGTTTATTTATCAACAAATGCACACATAAATCAAGTGTGAGTGATGCTGCCACGGTATGGCAGCTGATATTCAATAGATCTCCTCTGCTTTTACTCAAAGTTATATTAGAATCATGTCAGTCAGGCAGAACAGTTGTTTACCCAAAGGACGATGAAGCTAGTGAAGTACGTCCCATAAGCTCATCCTCCTGTCTTAGTTTCCACACTGGATATTTGGAAGCTTGGTTGTATAGAGCTCGATTGTATAGTGCACTCTGCTTTTAAACGTAGAATCAGAAATATGACATCATATACAGTGGGTCGACTTGCTACTTAGAAAAATCTATAATTACCAAATATAAATCTACTAAGACTTTCACAATATACCTCAAAGGAGGGCACAAATTGGGAAGAGTCAATAGTGTCAATCTTTCGACTATCTTGCGATTGATGTCTGTAAATAGTAAGTTGACCCGGTGTGTATTATGATGTCACATTGCTGAGTTTACCTTTAAGAATGAACCCCTTCTTGTGGTAAAACATCAGAGTACCACAGTATGAGTCATAATACCCATAAAACCTTTCGGTCAAACAGGGAAATGGTTCCAATCGTTTTTTCCAATATTCATTTTTCCCGTAGGGGATTTTAGAAAAAATTGAAATTTTTTGTGTAGGTCTACTGTGGTGTGACAAGGAGACTTTTATCAATATATTCTCCTGTATTTACCACCAAAAAATGAAATTAGCTGCTAATGTGGCTATCATAAAGAACTGCAAATGGCATGATGATCTGGACGAGACTGCCGAATCCAGGCAAAAGTAAGAATCTCTGGATTATCAAATGTAATGTCAGCTAATTGTAGTGGATAATAAATTGGCTACAGTCCTTTAAATTGACAATTCTGTGAACTGTCTTGTACAAATGTTTAATTGACACAATCAATACCTGTTAGCAAAGGTGTCAGCCAGAGATGACGTACAGGAGCTTGGAGGGATTTTGTAGTTTTAAGTCTACTTTGTTGCTAATTAGTATTTTCAAATCTGAGAGCCAAACATATTGATAAATGTCACCTTCTCCGATAGAGAGATTTTCATGGTTATCAAAATGTCACAAAACACAGCCCTTAGTTTAAGTGTTTCTAAAAATCCCCTAAAAAAAAATTCCCTGTTTGACCGCTAGGTTTCATGGGTATTATGACACCTCCACTGTGGGGCTCTATTGATAAGCCTTTTAGAGCCGATTAAATACCCTCAGCCCTATCACTACTTCATTATTTTTCCAAACTTGGGCAGCATGAAGCCTAGCGGTTAGAGCGTTGGGACAGTAATCAAAAGGTTGCTTGCTCAAATCCATGGTGTAAGGGGGGTTGCTTGTTTGAATCTGTGAGCTGTTCTGCCCTTGAGCAAAACAATAACAACTGCTCCCTTGGTGCCGATGACTTTGATTAAGGCAGCCCCTGCACATCTCTGATTCAGAGGGGTTAGGTGAAATACATTCAGTTGTGCAACTGACTAGGTATACCCTTCCCCAAACTCTGTCCAGGAGTTTATGTGGAGGATTGATGTATTGAAAAACACCACCAAAGGGAACAACACTATCCTAAAACACACAATGTATCTATAGACCTCTCCAAGGATGATCTCAAATCCATCATACCATATTAAATGTGTCAGTGAAAATTATTGGCGGTAGTTTTGCGGTGCATGCTGCGTCTCTATAATGGAGAGATGGCAGTTTGAGGAGAGAGCGACTCCACTGATGCCAGGCGGCAGATGCTGTGTTGAGGTCAGAAACATTCCATTAACCTGGCCGTCCCACCTAACTACGATGCTTATTTAGGCTGTCTGTCAGCCAGGGCACTGTGTTTGGGAAATAAACCTATTGTCATGTACAGCACTGTGTATGGGCATGTATTATTCAAAGCCTCTCTGTCTCTACCTCTTGCTCCCTGTCTCTACCTCTTTCACTCTGTCTCTACCTCTTGCTCTCTGTCTCTACTTCTTGCTCCCTGTCTCTACCTCTTTCTCTCTGTCTCTACCTCTTTCTCGCTGTCTCTACCTCTTTATCTCTGTCTCTACCTCTTTATCTCTGTCTCTACCTCTTTATCTCTGTCTCTACCTCTTTCTCTCTGTCTCACCTCTTTCTCTCTGTCTCCCCTCTTTCTCTCTGTCTCACCTCTTTCTCTCTGTCTACCTCTTTCTCTCTCTCACCTCTTTCTCTCTACCTCTTTCTCTCTGTCTCACCTCTTTCTCTCTGTCTCTACCTCATTCTCTCTGTATCTACCTCTTTCTCTCTGTCTCACCTCTTTCTCTCTGCCTATACCTCTTTCTCGCTGTCTATACCTCTTTCTCTCTGTATCTACCTCTTTCTCCCTGTCTATACCTCTTTCTCTCTGTATCTACCTCTTTCTCCCTGTCTATACCTCTTTCTCTCTGTATCTACCTGTTTCTCTCTGTCTATACCTCTTTTTCTCTGTATCTACCTTGACTTTGTACTCATTTTTTACACCCCTTGACTTTTTACACATTTTGTTGTGTTACAGCCTAAATTTAAAATGTATTACATTTAGATGTTGTGTCACTGGCCTACACACAGTACCCCATAACGTAAAAGTAAAATTTAGTCATTTATATATATATATTTTTTTACAAATCAATAAAAAATGATACGTTGAAATGTTTTGAGTCTATACAGTTGAAGTCGGAAGTTTACATACACTTAGATTGGAGTCATGAAAACTCCTTTTTCAACCACTCCACAAATTTCTTGTTAACAAACAATAGTTTTGGTTAGGACATCTACTTTGTGCATGACACAAGTAATTTTTCCAACAATTGTTTACAGACAGATTATTTAACTTATAATTCACTGTAATTATTTTGCCGCTATGGCCTATTTATTGCCTTACCTCCCTTACCTCCCTTATCCTAGACTTTTCTATTGTATAATTGACTGTATGTTTGTTTATTCCATGTGTAACTCTATGTTGTTGTATGTGTCGAACTGCTTTGCTTTATCTTGGCCAGGTCGCAGTTGTAAATGAGAACTTGTTCTCAACTAGCCTACCTGGTTAAATAAAGGTGAAATAATTTTTTTTAATTTTGAATATTCCAGTGGGTCAGAAGTTTACATACACTAATTTGACTGTGCCTTTAAACAGCTTGGAAAATTCCAGAAAAGGATGTCATGGCTTTAGAAGCTTCTGATTGGCTAATTGACATCATTTGAGTCAATTGAAGGTGTACCTGTGGATGTATTTCAAGGCCTACCTTCAAACTCAGTACCTCTTTCCTTGACATCATGGGAAAATCTGAAGAAATCAGCCAAGACCTCAGAAAGAAATTGTAGACCTCCACAAGTCTGGTTCATCATTGGGAGCAACGTTCATCTGTACAAACAATAGTACGCAAGTATAAACACCATGGAACCACGCAGCCATCATCCCGCACAGGAAGGAGTCGCTCAGCAAGGAAGATGCTACTGCTCCAAAACCGCCATAAAAAAGGAAGACTATGGTTTGCAACTGCACATGGGGACAAAGATCGTACTTTTTGGAGAAATGTCCTCTGGTCTGATAAAACAAAAATAAAACTGTTTGGCCGTCGTTATGTTTGGAGGAAAAAGGGGGAGGCTTGCAAGCCGAAGAACACCATCCCAACCGGGAAGAACGGGGGTGGCAGCATCATGTTGTGGGGGTGCTTTGCTGCAGGAGGGACTGGTGCACTTCACAAAATAGATGGCATCATGAGGTAGGAAAATTAAGTTGATAAATTGAAGCAACATCTCAAGACATCAGTCAGGAAGTTAAAGCTTGGTCGCTAATGGGTCTTCCAAATGGACAATGACCCCAAGCATACTTTCAAAGTTGTGGCAAAATGGCTTAAGGACAACAAAGTCAAGGTATTGGAGTGGCCATCACAAAGCCCTGACCTCAATCCCATAGAAATTGTGTAGGCAGAGTTGAAAAATTGTGTGCGTTCACGGAGGCACGTTATTGTTATGTTTTGTGAAAATCCAACACAATACATCACTGAGTACTACTCTTCATATTTTCAAGCATGGTGGAGGCTACATCACGTTATGGGTATGCTTGTCATCAGCAAGGACTAGGGAGTTTTTAGGATAAAAATAAATTGAATAGAGCTAAGCACAGGCAAACTCTTAAAGGAAAACGTGGTTCAGTCTGCTTTCCAGCAGACACTGGGAGACAAATTCACCTTTCAGCAGGACTATAACCTAAAACACAAGGCCAAATATACACTGGAGTTGCTTACCAAGATTACATTAAATGTTCCTGAGTGGCCTAGTTACAGTTTTGATTGAAATTGGCTTGAAAATCTATGGTAAGACTTGAAAATTACTGTCTAGCAATGATCAACAACCAACTTGACAGAATTGTAAGATTTTTTTTACTAATGTTAGAATTCTTCTGCCACTTTGACATTGCAAAGTATTTTGTGTAGATCGTTGACAAATAAAGAAGAGAAAAAACAGTAATTGACGACGATATTGCAGAATGGTTTTGTCCAAGGATAGAAAACGTGTGAAGGGAAACCATCTGACCACATCGAGCTTTATTGCAATTGACACAACACATATTAATTCATTACAGAGACTACTCTTAACCTTTATGATGTCAATAGAATCTCGATCAGCAAAATTCTGTCATCCAAACTAGTCATGTGACCTGACCTCTTTTGAAATACCTTGTACAAGACGGCCCAGCATGTAGTTAAAACTTAATAGAAATGTAACAAATTGATCCCATACTGATGAACATTTTACAAAACAAAGAATCATGCCTGGTCTTCCCTTTATCTGAATGTTCAGTAATGTTCCACTCTCTTCCACTCTTACTCTCTCCTCCTCTGATAGCAACTAATATTCTGCCTGCTAAGGTCAAGAAACCAGTGAGCCATATTTCAGCTCCTCTCTGGTCAAGTTACCCATGGACAACACATCTGTCTCCCTGGTCACACAGACACACTTGTTCGATGCCCCCCGACGCAAGACCCCGCCCTCGCAAAGACATTTCCTCCTCATCGTCCTTTATTTCATTTCTCTTCTCTGAAGCCCCCTTCTTTCTATCAATGTGTGTGACTCAGCTGTCAGCTGACATCCGCTGTGAGCATTTGATAGGCCAGCATCTGCTTAAAGGATCATCTCAGCTGTTCAACTGTGCAGGGCCACTTCCTGCATGGCTGGCCCTCTTAAAACACTGTTTTTCTGCTGTTCTTGCTTCCTCCTCTCCTGGTGTTCCCCATCGTCTGCCTGACACTTCACTGCTGTTAATTGCTACTTACAATTATCTCAACTGCAGTCAAATGGATGGTTTAACCCTTATGTCAATGATACTCCAGCACCAATCTAAATGAACATTGCTCAGGGTGCTGACTGCTGGCTGCTGGCTAACAGAGGGAAGGAGTGAGACAGACAGACAGAGAGAGACGGAGAGAGACAGAGACAGAGACAGAGAGAGAAATCAAATGCATTCAGACTGACTCCCAGTAACCTCAAATAATTTTTAAGCCGAACAACACCAGTCTGACCCTACAATACTTTACACAAGTCAGTGATCCTATATAAAATCAGACTTTTAAAACACCATTGATACTATAACATTCTCTGTCAATAGACAAATACTTCATAAACAAACCCCCCCCCAAAAAAGCTTTGGAAAGTGGAAAACAACCAATGGAAATGACATTGTGACATTACTATCTCTGCACATTTCTAATCATGTCTGCAATAAGAATGTCTGGCAATAACGTGCAGACTTGATGTGGTGATTGAAGGATAATGCCCTCTGTGGGTGTTCTATGTCTGCATTGATATCTGATACACCTATTTGATGTTGCCAGTAACAGTTCCTTCAGAAAGTATTTATACCCCTTGACTTATTCCACATTTAGTTTTTATAGACTGAATTCCAAATTGATTAAATATATAATAATTTTTTGTCACCCATCGACAACACAATACCCCATAATGGACCAAGTGAGCATTTTTTTTTTGATTTTTGCAAATGTATTGATAATTAAATACAGAAAATCTAATTTACATAAGTATTCACACCCTTGTATCAATACATGTTAGAATCACCTTTGTCAGCGGTTACAGCTGTGAGTCTTTCTGGGTAAATCTCTAAGAGCTTTCACACCTGGATTTTGCAATATATGCACAATATATGCATAGTACAGACATTTTCTCGCCTTGCCATAGATGTTCAAGCCGAATTAAGTCAAAACTGTAACTAGGCCAGTCAGGAACATTCAATGCCATCTTGATAAGCAACTCCAGCGTATATTTGGCCTTGTGTTTAAGGTGTCCTGCTGAAAGGTGAATTTCAAATCAAATCAAATTTTATTTGTCACATACACATGGTTAGCAGATGTTAATGCGAGTGTAGCGAAATGCTTGTGCTTCTAGTTCCGACCATGCAGTAGTATCTAACAAGCAATCTAGCAAATTCACAACAGCTACCTTATACACACAAGAGTAAAGGAATGAATACGAGTATGTAAATATAAATATATGGATGAGCGATGGCTGACCGGCGTAGGCAAGATGCAGTAGATGGTATGGAGTACAGTATATACATATGAGATGAGTAATGTAGGATATGTAAACATTATATAAATGGCATCGTTTAAGTGGCTAGTGATACATTTATTTCATCCAATTATAATTATTAAAGTGGCTAGAGATTTGAGTCGATGGCCGAACGGCATAGGCAAGATTCAGTAGATGGTTTAGAGTACAGTGTATACATTAGATATGAGTAATGTCGGATATGTAAACATTATAGACAAAATTGTTTAAAGTGGCTAGTGATACATTTGTTACATCCAATTCCTATTTTTTTAAAGTGGCTAGAGATTTAAGTCAGTATGTTGGCAGCAGCCACTCAATGTTAGTGATGGCTGTTTAACAGTCTGATGGCCTTGAGATAGAAGCTGTTTTTCAGTCTCTCGGTCCCAGCTTTGATGCACCTGTACTGACCTCGCCTTCTGGATGATAGCGGGGTGAACAGGCAGTGGCTCGGGTGGTTGTTGTCCTTGATGCTCTTTTTGGCCTTCCTGTGACATCGGGTGGTGTAGGTGTCCTGAAGGGTAGGTAGTTTACCCCCTGTGATGCGTTGTGCAGTCCTCACTACCCTCTGGAGAGCCTTACGGTTGTGGGCGGAGCAGTTGCCGTACCAGGCGGTGATACAGCCCGACAGGATGCTCTCGATTGTGCATCTGTAGAAGTTTGTGAGTGATTTTGGTGACAAGCCGAATTTCATCAGCCTCCTGAGGTTGAAGAGGCGCTGTTGCGCCTTCTTCAACACGCTGTCTGTGTGGGTGGACCATTTCAGTTTGTCCGTGATTTGTATACCGAGGAACTTAAAACTTTCCACCTTCTCCACTACTGTCCCGTCGATGTGGATAGGGGGGTGCTCCCTCTCCTGTTTCCTGAAGTCCACGATCATCTCCTTTGTTTTGTTGACGTTGAGTTTTTTTTTTCCTGACACCACACTCCGAGGGCCCTCACCTCCTCCCTGTAGGCCGTCTCGTCGTTGTTGGTAATCAATTTGTCGCCCAGTGTCTGGTGGAAAACAGACTGAACCAGGTTTTCCTCTAGGATTTCGCCTCCACTTAGCTCTATTCCGTTTCTTTTTATCCTAAAAAACACACTAGTTCTTGCTGATGACAATCATACCCATAACATGATGCAGTCACCACCATGCCTGAACTTTGAAGAGTGGTACTCATTGATGTGTTGGATTTGCCCTAAACATAACTCTTTGTATTTAGGACATTTAGGACAAAGTAAGTATTTTGGACAAAGTACATTTCTTTGCCACATTTTAGTGCCTTATTGCAAGCACCCTGCTCTGTTTCACCTGTCTTTGTGCTTGTCTCCACTTCCCACCAGGTGTATCGCATCTCCCCTCACTATCCCCTGTGTATTTATACCTGTGTTCTCTGTTTCTCTGTTCTCCTATCACAGTCATTAAACTATGTAACAGTGTTGTGTATGTCCCCAATAAATGTACCAATAATACAAATAAAAGAAAGTCAAACAATTTATCTTTCGTCTCTGCGTGTCTCGTAATTTTCCTTCAATACGGAAGAGGCTATAATGTATTGATACACCATCCAAAGCGTAATTAAAAACTTCACCATGCTCAAAGGGATATTAATTGTTAACATTTGGAAAAAGAAAAAGGGTGTGACTACTTTCATTCATTGGGTTTGCCTTTCAACGCTATCTCGCAGTTTCTTTGAATCCTTTATTGGGATGTTCATTTTGAATGCAGTAGAAATGCTCAGAATGTTCTAAACAGAATAAATCAAAGCTCCAAGACCTGAAATAGCTTTTTTCCTATTCTTATTTCTCCCATAGTCAGAATGTTTTTAAATTCAAGCTACAGCCAGCCCATCCTCTCAAAAGCTTTGATGAGGGGTTGAAGTACCTGCATTTTAAGACATAAGCACTATTGACTACGTGCTAACCTTAAAAAGCAGGATGTCCATTTCTTCCTAAATGTCTTCGTCTCAAGCTGAGGCCATTTTGTAACAATAACATGGCATTTCTTCTCAATATGAACCATTCATGGCAGTCTGCAACATGTGCGTGTCATTCTCATAAATGCAACTGTCAATCTGTTGTTGTGTGTTTTGTATTTCTCTGTTGTGTTGCATGTTTATGTTGCATTTGCCATTGTTTTCCTATAGTATCTGTAGTGTACCAGCCTCCATCCAATAGTATTCTTCAGCATTCAAGTTACATCACTGTATCATGAAATCTGATGGTACGACAAAATATGTTGGCCATTTTATTCAGAGAGCAAAAAGCATACGCACTTATTTTTTTTTGGGGGGTGGGGGGGGGGGGGNGGGACCAATGTCATTGAATCGATACATTGGCCTTAGCTATAAGAACTTAACTCAAACAAAACCTGAAAACAGGAATTAATTAAAACTAATCTGAAAACGAGCTATAGAGGTCATTTCTTAGAGACGTGTCTACTGCCTAGTCTTTACCAGGGGGGGGGAAAAAATCCTGAAAACATGCTTGTCTTATCCTCGGTATCCTCCCTGCCTCTCACCAGCTCAGTGCAGTCAGTCTCCCATGCAGGTTGTTAAGGCTAATACCCACACAGCCTGCAGAGGGGTAAATGACACGGGGAGTGTTAGAAATGATCCGCCGCCTTTGCAGTAGCTCAAATGAGCTATTGAAATATTAAACTGACTGAAAAACCTTAAAGGTCCCACAGTACGGTAGAGTAATGTTTAATGCTGTGGATCTGGCATGAAATGGCTCAGGCTTTGCGTGTTTTCATATTTTCCAACTATGCATAATGCATCCTGTCTGTTAATTATGAGGGGTCATAAGAAATACACACCTCTTCGGAGTTTGGGAGACATTGATGGCGTCTGTAGTGTGTATGTGTGTGTGTGTGTGTGTGTGTATGATGAAAGGATGGCGTTGGTATGCAACAAGACCGCGATCATTTAAACAGACCTCTGGAGAGCAATAAGGCTATATGGAAATGTGCTCCAACAAGGACTTGTCCTGTTACACTGTTGAATAACACATACAGGCTTTTTTAACATAGCACACCTACAGCAAACAGCTAGTGTTCAAGGTCATTGGTTTGTGTATAGATCTTTGACAGGGGAACCACTATGTCATCATAAAAGAAAATAGAACCAGGACTAGGCTGCCGAGATGTGCAGTGGTCTAAGGCACTGTGTCTCAGTGCAAAAGGCATCACTACAGTCACTGGTTCAAATCCAGGCTGTATCAAATTTGGCTGTTATTGGGAGTCCCATAGGGCAGTGCACAATTGGCCCATTTTTGTTTGGCTGGGGTAGGCCGTCATTGTAAATAAGAATTTGTTCTTAACTGACTTACCTAGTTAAAACTGCATTGTTGGTTAATGAAGTGGCAGGTGGCCTAGTGGTTAGAGCGTTGGGCCACTAACCGAAAGGTTGCTGAATGAAATCCCTGAGCTGACAAGGTAAAAATCTGTCATTCTACCCCTGAAAAAGGCAGTTAACTCACTGTTCCCTGGTGTGGTGTCATTGTAAATAAGAAATTGTGTGCCTGGTAAGACAACAGGCTTGTAAGTAAGCACCTGTTGTATTTGGCGCATGTGACAAATTTGATTTGTGTCCAAACTTTTAGTTCAATTTCTGTTTTCACATTATGCTTACACAGTGGATATCACAGCCTCTCCTCTTGTTTGTCCTTACCTGACATTGACTGGACTAAATATAGACAGCCATACAGTATTATTGCAGGTAGCCCTCATAAAGTGTCATAAGATGGCTGAGTATAGGGAATAGCTGACAAACGCTCCTTATCACGTCTCCCTCTCCCTTTCTTCCTTCCTCTCCCTCTCCTTGTCACCCTAGCCTGGTAGTGAGAAGGTATTTAAAGGTTATCATTATATAGAACGTACAGAGAAAGAGGGAATATCTCAGTTGCATTCTTCTCTCTCTCCTCTCTCTCCTCTCTCCCCTGTCTCCTGTCTCCTGTCTACTCTCTCCTGTCTCCTCTCTCCTCTCTCCTCTCTCCCCTCTCTCTCTCCTCTCTCTACTCACTCCTCTATCCCCTCTCCCCTGTCTCCTGTCTCCTCTCCCCTCTCTTATCTCCCCTCTCTCCTCTCTCCTTCTCAAAAGACTCATTTTCAGAAGTATCATAGCTATATTACTGAAAAACAACCATTTTGACTAGAATGTTGTATAATATAGATTTACCAGACTTAAAGTGGTCATGTGAGATATGCTACCTGTATAGAGTAAATACTCTGTAGCCAACATTTCTAAAGCCCTAACACCATGGAAATCATCCATATCCACATGCATGTTACAGTACATGTATGACAAAGATTGCTTGAGAAACAACAGTATTCCCAGCCGCCAGCAGGATTATTCGCTTAACAAACGTCTCTCCACACGATACCAGACCACAGTTTGGGTTTACTTTGTGACTTGTTTTGGTTCCGATAGTTCACTTCCCAAGATCCAACTCTAAAAGCGACGGTGGAATGTTCTAGAACTGGAAAGAGAGAGCACTCTCTCACCCTTCAGATTTCAGCTAAGGCTTTGGAGTGAGATTGACATTATTTTTAAGCACTTACTCTGCAGGAGTTGTTTTCAGCAAATGATAGAGAAGTGGCCTTTAAAAAACAATACAAAAACCTGCCCGAACCTCATTGCAGTGCGTAATATGAAGAGATAGCACTTGGCTTCTGGAAATTGTTGTTTGGCTCGATCCACTTGGGCCAATCTTATCCCTGAAAATGAGCTGGTGGCTCACCTTTACTCTCTATCGTTTAGTGCTGGCAACCTTAAAAAAAAAAAGTACCTTTGTATAATCAGAGAGGCAACAAAGAGACCAAAGATAACCCTGAAGGAGCTGCAAAGCTCCACAGCCGAGATTGGAGTATCTGTCCATAAGACCACTTTAAGCCGTACACTCCACAGAGCTGGGCTTATGGAAGAGTGGCCAGAAAAAAAAGAGCAAACATGTTTGTTGTTCGCCAAAAGGCATGTGGGAGACTCCCCAAACATATGGAAGAAGATACTCTGGTCAGATGAGACTAAAATTGAGCTTTTTGGCCATCAAGGAAAACGCTATGTCTTGCGCAAACCCAACACCTCTCATCACCCTGAGAACACCCTCCCCACAGTGAAGCATGGTGGTGGCAGCATCATGCTGTGGGGATGTTTTTCATCAGCAGGGACTGGGAAACTGGTCAGAATTGAAGGAATGATGGATGGCGCTAAATACACGGAAATTATTGTGCGAAACCTGTTTCAGTCTTCCAGAGATTTAAGACTGGGACGGAGGTTCAACTTCCAGCAGGACAATGACCCTAAGAATACTGCTAAAGCAACACTCAAGTGGTTTAAGGGGAAACATTAAAATGTCTTGGAATGGCCTAGTCAAAGCCCAGACCTCAATCCAATTGAGAATCTGTAGTATGACTGAAAGATTGCTGTACACCAGCGGAACCCATCCAACTTTAAGGAGCTGGAGCATTTTGCCTTGAAGAATGGGCAAAAATCCCAGTGGCTAGATGTGCCAAGCTTATAGAGGCATACCCCAAGAGACTTGCAGCTGTAATTGCTGCAAAAGGTGGCTTTACAAAGTAGTGACATTGGGGGGGTGAATAGTTTTGCACGCTCAAGTTTTCCATTTTTTTGTCTTATTTCTTGTTTGTTTCACAATAAAAAATATTTTTCATGTTCAAAGTGGTAGGCATGTTGTGTAAATCAAATGATACAAACCCCCCCAAAAATCAATTTTAATTCCATGTTGTAAGGCAACAAAATAGGAAAATTGCCAAGGGGGTGAATACTTTCGCAAGACACTGTACTTTTTGGAGAAATGTCCTCTGGTCTGATGAAACAAAAATAGAACTGTTTGTCCATAATGACCATCGTTATGTTTGGAGGAAAAAGGGGGAGGCTTGCAAGCTGAAGAACACCCGTGAAGCACAGGGGTGGCAGCCTCATGTTGTGGGGGTGCTTTGCTGCAGGAGGGACTGGTGCACTTTACAAAATAGATGGCATCATGAGGTAGGAAAAATATGTGGATATATTGAAGCAACATCTCAAGACATCAGTCAGGAAGTTAAAGCTTGGTTGCAAAATGGGTCTTCCAAATGGACAATGATCCCAATCATACTTCCAAAGTTGTGGCAAAATGGCTTAAGGACAACAAAGTCAAGGTATTGGAGTGGCCATCACAAAGCCCTGACCTCAATCCTATAGAACATTTGTGGGCATAACTGAAAAAGCGTGTGCGAGCAAGGATGCCTACAAACCTGACTCAATTACACCAGCTCTGTCAGGAAGAATGTGCCAAAATTCACCCAACTTATTGTGGGAAGGTTGTGGAAGGCTACCTGAAACGTTTGACCCAAGATAAACAATTTAAAGGCAATGCTACCAAATACTAGTTGAGTGTATGTAAACTTCTGATCTACTGGGAATGTGATGAAAGAAATAAAAGCTGAAATAAATAACTATCTCTACTATTATTCTGACATTTCACATTCTTAAAATAAAGTGGTGATCCTAAATAATTTTACTAGGATTAAATGTCAGGAATTGTGAAAAACTGAGTTTAAATGTATTTGGCTAAGATGTATGTAAACTTCCGACTTCAACTGTAAATAGATAGATAATCCATAAGTAGCCTTTCATAGAGGTGCTCAGTAATTTCATATTTTCCACACAGCTCATCCATACTAGATCTGAAAAGAAAAACAGTTGGAATGTCTCTAAATCTCATTCATGAATTTGCTTGGGGGGAAAAGCGAGGTGGAATTTATTTTACATTTCAAAGATGAATACTTCTATGGATTCAATTAACACACAGGCTCAAAATAATATGGGGCTTGTGGTTTGAGATAAGGGAAACAGCATTTGTAAAGGGCCATGTAAACCGAGTATTAAAAGTACAGTTATTTAACTAACAGACTATGTTAGACTAGTGGCTAAGCTCTGTGATTTTGACAGAAACTGAGAAGCTAATGCTGAATGAAATGGATCCCCTAGCGGATATTTTGTCAACTAACTTCAAATGTTGTAGGCTGGTGTCCACTACAGGCATTGTCTTCCCACACTGTAAAGGATGTCTGTAATTTACATAGTCGGTGTATTATCAAATGTAAAATATTGTTAACTTGTTATATTGCAGCATACTGTAAATGGTGGTGCATTGTGGGAAAAAAATGTGTGGGCGGGGAAATAGTTGCTATATTTCTGATGGTACTGTAATCCACAACAAAGAATACAGTACCGTACCATAAATTCACAGTAACTTACTTGCCACTAGCTGCCAGTAAGTTAAAGTCAAATTCATGGCAGGTTGGTGTGTCTCTGCAAGAAGGTGACATGTTCCAAACCAAGAGTTATTGCATTCTGTCAAGTAAAGTTACAAATTGGTTTGTGGAATAGAAAATGTATGTGTCTGTCCCTTACTCCCAAAATTGCAATGGCAGATGGTCTAAAATGTTGCGAGGAGTCACTGACAAGCACAACACAATCACCCCCAGACTGATTGTTGTTGATCAACCACTCTGCAGCCACCCTGATAGAGTCAACGCTGTCTGTCTGGTTCTCTCTCTCTCTCTCGCTCTTGTTCTCTCTCTCTCTCTCTCTCTAAACTCTTCTGATACTAAGATAACAGACACTAATCATATTTATTTTCGTTAGTACAGATAGAGAGAGAGAAGTATATATTTTTGTCCTGATTCACTCCATTACATTTCCACCTCGTTTCCCTGTCCAATGTTTGCATAATCTGTAATCAATTTGCCATGGAGGAAGTTGGGATAAAAGCTTTCTGTCAGCAGGGCTGGCTGTACGTAGAGGCATGGGGATGTGGATAGTAATATGGACACCATCTGGACCATCACGACCGACTTGTTGTAGGACAAAGCCAGTATGCCAGAAAGCCACCTAGCAAGCCAGCAAGCCAGCAAAACAGTAAACCAGCACGCCAGCCAACCAGTAAACAAGCAAGCCAGCAAGCCAGCCAACCATTAAACAAGCAAGCCAGCAAACCAGTGTAACCCTCTCACCAGGCTAGAATTTGACTCTCACGATATTAACTTACGTAGAGTATCTCAACAGCATGGGATGCTAGGTGAGAAGGACATCTCCAATAAGAATTCCTATTGTAAACTATCTAGGGTTATGACAATAGGGTATTAACTTCAGATGATATGATTATAGGTTTCTGTTATTGTTTCAGGATAATCTATCCCATGCATTAAATTAGATTGAAACATTAAATGACTTCACCAAGACAACATACATAAGGTTCAAATGTGTATTATTACATTTTCATAGCACAACATCAAAATAAATAAAAATAATAAACCCCAATGAGTCGTGCACAACCCATGTCCAAATTATTTAAAGATTGCTTAATAACCCGTTGGCGCGCGTTGGAGCTCAAAAAAGATTGTCGACACACATCAAGTCCAGAAGCACCTCACGTTGTGGTTACTCACTAATGTAGATATTGCTTCAGCAAAGTATGACAGTTCTGTGCTGGTTTTCCTCACATGGTACACAGCAACCGACACCCCATGGGAACATGAACTCGCCAAGCCCTCCCAAGAAATTCTCTCCTGGTGTCACGATGCCAGGCCAACCTCAAGGCTGTCCAACACCTCCACAATGAGACGGTAGCTTCTTCACCAAGTCCCCTCTCAACAAAAATTACAACAACTCTCCTATAAAATTAAATCGGTATTTCCCTTCATATCTTAATAGGTATGTATCTTGTTCTATACTTTTTGTCGTCTTCTTTTATAATTCCTCTTTACCAACGGTCATAATCTCAAAATCCATCCTTTCTCAACGTCTCTCTTTCTCTCTTCCCCCCCCCCCCAGGCCTCCCGTTAACCAGGTCAACTCTCCCATTGGCCACATCTTAACAAGTGACCTTATTGGTCAAAACTTTAATTGAAAAGTAAACCAACTTATTACATTAAATAAATATTTCTTTAAAATAAATGCATTAAGAATATTACAATTAAGGATCAATTTAATCAACTGTTAAAATCTAATACCAATTATAACAAATAACTGAATACTTGGTTCTAACAAGGGTATTACACCAGTAAACCAGGAAACCAGTAAACCAGCAAGCCAGCAAACCAGTAAACCAGCAAGCCAGCAAACCAGTAAACCGGCAAGCCAGCAAACCAGTAAACCAGTAAACCTGCAAGCCAGCAAACCAGTAAACCGGCAAGCCAGCAAACCAGTAAACCGGCAAGCCAGCAAACCAGTAAACCGGCAAGCCAGCAAGCCAGCAAACCGGCAAGCCAGCAAACCAGTACACCGGCAAGCCAGCAAACCAGTACACCGGCAAGCCAGCAAACTAGTACACCAGTAAACCAAAAACCAAAACAGGATAACACAACTGTTGAATCAGCATTGTGAAGGTACTACTACCAAAGGCATCACATTTACATCTGCAGCTGAGGCACTCAGGTTTCTGCGCAGATTCCCCAAAGTGGGCCATTAACCATCAGGAAGAAAAGGTACATTGGCCTGCAGACAGGACTGAGGCTGAACTGTATTCATATTGTCGTACTGTGCTGTGACACTCTCATTTTTTACAATCCACTATTTATTATCACATTGACCACCGTGCGAGAAAATAACCTATCACTACATTTGCTGGTTGATGTTCCAAACATATTTCACTATGATAAGGTAGTATAATACCCTATGTGGCTGGAACAAGTTATATGGGAAATAGGGTGAGGTGTGAGAGATGCCAGCCCCGCTTTTCAAATAACACCTGAAAGCAGCCATAATCTCTGATAAAAAAAAAATGCTGTTCCATTTTACAGCTGGATCCATCCTGTCCTTTGGGGTGACAAGGCATCAAACAGGGTGTTTCAGTACTTTACAGGTGTAGGATCTTAATTTGACCTATATTTTCATGATCCTGCAGCAACAGGATTTTAACGTTTAGTCCATAATGTTGCTTGACCGGTTGTGTTAGCCTATTAGCTGGCCAAAAGTAGGCTGCACGAAAAGTACAATACTGTTAATATAACCGTGTGTTAGTGTGGGTTTTCAGTGAATTTATGTAAATCTCAGCAACAAAAGAGTAATGAAATGAAGATCCTCCATCTGTACCTTAACAGACTGAGACAGAGAGAGTCCACAAAGCCCTTGGCTTGTTGCAGCTGTTCTGTGTGTGTATGTATGTGTGTGGTCTTGTCGTGTGGTGTGGTGTGGTATGGTGTGTGTGTGTGTGAGTGTGTGTGTGTGTGTGTGTGTGTGTGTGTGTGTGTGTGTGTGTGTGTGTGTGTGTGTGCGTGGGCATGTGTGCGTGGGCATGTGTGTGTGTGCTGTACATATGGCTAGGGGAAGTGGACAGGTATTTGTTATTTGATTAGCCTGGGCCCCCAGCAGTGACAGCCGTCCATTGATTTCTGTAATCACTTTGAGGTAATTATGCAGCAATACGCTGAATGGGCTCCTTGGGGGCCGCTGAATACATACACACACACACACACACACACACACAGAGACACACACACACA
>QNTS01002445.1:193334-205666 GCA_003317085.1 Hucho hucho
TGGCAATATCACAGCGTTGTCAGATTTCAAAAAGGCTTTACGGCGAAAGCAGCACATTTGATTGTTTGAGGGTAGCACCTCACATATTTTTCCCATTACCATGAATTCATTAGCCTTCCCCGTTCACACATAACACATTTCACAGCGAAAACAAATCAATTACCTGTTGAAGAACTTCTGCTGAGGTCATCCTAAGTGTCCAACGAAGACAATCCATGGTTCTTTTGTTAGAAAAAGTAACGTATTTTATCCATAAATCCTCCATTTGGTTCGCGCGTTATAATCAGAAACGACAGCCTCCACTAGTCCATTGAAACGTGGCGCGAACTCGTTCATCTTATACCTATAAACTTGTCCAAGAACAATCAAACATCATTTTAAATGTATCCTTAGGAACACTTTTACGTATATTTACTATTATAAATCAACCGGAATATAAACTGATCGATAACGACGGTAAAAAAGACACTGTGCGACTTCTCGGGCGCGCGCCCTGGGTACTCTTGTCATCAAGGGGGGACTCACTTGTTTGGTCTTTTTCTCTGGTCTAATTCATCCAAAATGGAAGAAATACACTGTCTCGAGACTGTTGACATCATAAGGAAGCGACGTGTACTGCATTCATATGCCCTTATATGGTCATTTTCATTAGGGAGGGGTTCCCAAATGAGCAATGTGTCAAAATCACTTTTTCCAGGACAGAAATTCCTCTGGGTTTTGCCTGCCATATGCGTTCTGTTTCACTCACAGACAAATGGTTAACAGTTTTGGAAAATTCAGAGTGTTTCCTATCCAATGGTACTAAATATATGCATATCCTATTTTCTGGGCCTGAATGGGAGGCATTGTACTTTGGGCACGCCAGGCTCTCCAAAACGGTCACCTCATGCACTGCTCCCTAACAAGTTAATCCCATAGAAATGCTGTTGCCAAACGTCAGCCTCGAAACCTTAATGACTTGGAGAAGATCTGCAAAGACGAGTGGGACAAAATCCCTCCTGAGATTTGTGCAAACCTGGTGGCCAACTGCAAGAAACGTCTGACCTCTGTGATTGCCAACAAGGGTTTTGCCACCAAGTACTAAGTCATGTTTTGCAGAGGGGTCAAATACTTATTTCCCTCATTAAAATGCAATTCCAGTTATAAAATTTTTCACATGCGTTTTTCTGGATTTTTTTGTTGTTATTCTGTCTCTCACTGTTCAAATAAACCTACCATTAAAATTATAGACTGATCATTTCTTTGTCAGAGGGCAAACGTACAAAATCAGCAGGGGATCAAATACTTTTTTCCCTCTCTGTAACACATTTGTCATGACTATTTGTTGGTGTTTATAATATTTTGTTTGATTTGTGTGTTCTTTTCCTTTGGGTTTAGTGAGTTTTCATTTTGTCTTGTGCCAAGGTTTCTTAAAGGGGCACGCACACATATGGCAAGTTTTTATTTTCTGAGTTTTAATTAAAAACGTGAATTCTTTTGACAAAGGAATGTACTGGAAACCTGGGATACAACATGTATGAAATGTTTGACTATTTTTCATTAATTTGTCTAATATAGTAAGAAACACTTCTTTGAAGGGTTTGTATGACCTCTGACCTCTGTCATGACTTTCCATTGTGGTTTGATCACCCTCATTGGAAAGCCATTTGGATAATGAATTTAAGGTCATTTGTCATACTGATTTCAGGGTTATTAGTAATATTGATTATTATGATGGAGTTTCTAGATCTTAGCCATATTTGTGATTTGGACCAATGTGAAGAAGGAGAGGGCGTTTCCTTTGACTGAGGGTAGGCTGCCTTAAGTTTATTTTCCTATGGCCATATGGGTAAAATATTTTTCTTTGTGGAGTTCTTAAGAGTAGTGATTTTAATTTGATGTTGTTATTTGAAATGTTGTTGTATTTTTTGACCAGTAGTAGTGTTATTTATTTTACACATTACTCTCATGGAGTGTTATGTGTTAAAAATGGGGGAGGGTACAGTCCTTTGAGTTTTTGGATTGAAGTTTACACACCTTGAGTGATGTGTAGGAGTGTATGGAGTTGTGTGTGAAGGAGTGTATTGTTGTGCTGTTTGTTCTGTTCTATTCCTGAGGGGTTATAGGTCTAACTTTCTGATGCTGTGGCTCTGCGATGAAGCTGACAGTGTGATGGGGAGTATTAGTAGCCAATTTGAATGAATAGTTTCAATAGAATGTGTTGTTATTCTCTCTATTCTGACATATGTTCAGACATTTGAATTAAAAATAATTGGTAAAAGTAATAATTTATCATATAGTTAATGAACTGAACTCAACTGTTGTTCTGATCTGTTATCTCAAGGTTATCATGAAATGTGACATCAGACGGTATCTTAATGCATGGAAGGGATAATTGGACCGAACAGTGTGTGTACCTCAAAACCCCCTCTAACTATCTGAAGAAGACGAATAGGACGCCAGAAGAATCAGTGCCTGAAAGAGGGGGTTGGTCAACTGTGCCCAAAATTGTTTTAGAATTTTGGGGTATCAGGTTGATTGTAGAGGTCTATACACTACATAAAATTATAGTAATTTAGATTAAGAATGCATTGAGATACTGATCTGCATTATAATCGTGATAAAAAACGTATGAAATATGAAATAATTATACTGGACGTTAATATAAATGTACATTCTGCTAATGTTGATGTGTGTTAAATTGAGTTTTTTTTTTACTTTGGGCGATAGGACCAATTTGAATCACTGAGCAATGTCATTTCACATTTTGGTTGGATAATTAATTGGGTCTTTAATTATGATTTGGAAACTGAAGGATTGATTTGAGTTTAGTAATTACTGTATTAGGGATTGATAGTTTCTGATTGTTGTTGCTTGGTTTAAATGTTTTGCTAACACCAGTGAATTTGATCAGGAAGTTAATGTATTAATGGTGTGTGCAAGAAGCAAGAAGGCAAAAAAGGGAACAAGGGCTAATAAACTATAAATAAGTATAGTCTGAGAATGCATAGGGATAACTTGCTTTTCTTTCTAGGCCTCATGACAGACAAACAGGGGCAAAGGGGCTGTAATGAGAATAGCTATTACTTGTACTGAAAGTAACATTTTTATAAGTGTACATTTTAATAGGGATGTCTGGGTTATAGAATACAAGTAATTGCATATAAGGTTTATAGTCTGTGTTTTGAAATAACACCCAATAATGGTAATGATTGAGATGGCATGAAGACCAGCATAATAGGGGCATAGAACGTAACAGTTGGACGTTTTTCCCCAGCTTTAGTTACTTTAAAAAGTAATGGGAAGGTTTTAAACAAGTATAAATTTTTTCTCTTACATGTTTTTTTTTAAGGTTTTATGGAACATGAGTGACATTGTTCCAGAGGAGGGATTGATGAATATTGACTAAATTGATTCGAGAATGTTTTAGTATGTATTCAACTATGGTAGGACTCATAAATGAAGGTTATGGTGGTAGTCATAAATGAAGGTTATGATAATAGAGGGGTGTTGTTTCTAGATACTATGTATATGGTTACAGGAGATAGCTTACAGGAAAGGAAGGAAAGCTGTCTGTAAAATATAGAGACAATTCTAAGGAAATGGAACATTACACATATTAGATTATGGTGAGAGGAAAAGTGATGGTGGTGAGAATTTGAACACTATGGTGCACGTTTAAGAAACTTATGACAAGAGTTTGGTTAGGTTGGATATTCTTCCAACTCAGTGGTATGTTTCTTTAATATTTTACTGGTGGAAGACACTTAACTGATTACGTGCAGTAATACTTCTTATGACAGTTGCGGTAGGGACCGTAAATGTAGCAGGAGAAGGGGTAGTTGAGATAGAATGTTTACATAGGGATGTTAATTAAATATTACGAATTAGTGATCTTGACATAAGAAGATAGTCTGTTGTCAGGAAATGACCCATGTTGGAGTGTGTATGTCCTCAGGTGTAAGCAGCACATAAGGAGCCAGAGATAACCAAGGGCATGGACTGAATTCCGGAGATTGAGTGAACATCCAGATACACCAAGAGGGGGTGTTGGGATAGATTTGGTCTGGTCCACACACACAGTGGTAAAGATTGACATGTCTCTCTTTGGTGGATACATCATTCTCACAAGAAGTAAGGTCCACCATGTAATGGGTGAGCTTGAAAACACCATAACAGAAGAAGAGAAGCTAAAGAGAGAGATTCGATTTCACTGAAGACATACATACAGATGGGTTAAGTTTAGGAGTTAATTTCTTTAGAGGTTAATGCATCATATGAAAAAAGATGTTAGGGTAATTGTACTCTAAATAACATGTTGAAGGCATTGATATGAAAGCATATACAGTTTTGATTTATTTAAAGTAGATGTAATGTTGATTAGGGATATGCATAGCAGGTGACATGCCTATCAGTTGAAATGGAGGAGATGGAGAACTAAATGAAAATGACATGACTTAGGAACACCTCTCAGAACCTGGGGCCGGAAGGGGAAGACTGGGTGAAAGCATGAGGAAGCTTTTTAGGGCTTCTATTTTTGTGGAATCTAGCAGTAAACACATCTGGAAGGCATAGAGTCAGGTGAAGAGAGAGTGGGAATTGTCATGGTCTTAGATTTTGGTTTTTGTGCATATGTATATATTTATGCATAACATATCACATTGTCAAAACTTATGTTTTTTGCTTTCCAAGTATTCTGCTATCACTCTCTTAGGAACCAGAAGGAGAGAGGGTCGCCAGCTTCAGCTGGAATGTCAGTTTGTTGTGTGATGAGTGATGGACATAAGCGGGTGTATGGTGTAATCATAGAACAGAGGCCGTAAGTCTCTATCTATGAATGCCTCACAGAAAGAAGGGAGAAACCTGAACCAGGACCAGAGGTTCCACGTCCGGTGATCTGAGTTGACCAGGTCTGAGTGTTCTGGAAGAATGGAATGAGCCAAAGAGGGAAGGACCCTACGAGGTGGCTGCAGCGACGCCAACTGCCGTCCAGGTGAAAGGAAGCAAGACGTGGAAACATCTAAACCATTGCTCCAGAGTCCGTCAGAGAGGAGGAGACAACCATTGAGACATGAAAACGCAGAGAATGCTAATCCACCAGGCAGGAGCTCAGAGGGAACGGGAGCAGTGGAGGAGATTGAGGCGCCAGGGAGGAGGCAAGATGTCAGCAGACAAGTGGAAGCCAGGATGTGACTAATCCACCGAGAGGAAGGCAAAGAAATGAAATGCAGGAGCCAAAACCTGCGAGACACAACTTTTCTCTCCTGGAGGGCCTGAGAGTCCAGGGGTGTGGGAAAGTGGCATGCCTGATGCTCATAATGATATATCTATTCTGGCAGATCTCCCTGACAGAAGCCCGTTACAATGGGACCCCGAAATACCAACTGAAGAGTGGGAACCACATTTCCCTGAAATCAATGCATTCCCTGAGGGGAGCCCGTTCAGACTGGAAGGAGGGCTTCCACCAGATGAAGAGGAAGGACTATGTCCACAGGTTGCAGGAGAGAGTGG
Source organism: Hucho hucho (assembly GCA_003317085.1). NCBI lineage: Eukaryota > Metazoa > Chordata > Actinopteri > Salmoniformes > Salmonidae > Hucho > Hucho hucho. The sequence continues at coordinate 198,825 of QNTS01002445.1, forward strand.
ACCTTCGCAAGGGGCAGGACGAGGTGAACTTCTACAGGTTGAAGAATAGGGGGATTTCCCCACAATTGACTTTTCTGCCCTTGAAGACTTCTAATGGCAATCAATGGAACCTGAAACAGCAGAAGAACAAGGACATTGAAATGATAGTAGCTCCTGTAAATCTGAGTGAAGTGGCTGTTAACCTACTGCATTGTGTTACATATAGGCAAGAAGAACAGTGCCTATTGAACCTCATGGGGAGGATGTCAGAGTTAGTATTCCTATTTCAACTCCGCTGATAACAGAAAAAGGAGAACAGAAGTCCATCTCAATCAAAAGGATCAAACCACTACCAGAAGACAGCCTTCTGTGGATGGACACGTCATCAGACGAAGGGAGAAGTAATCTGGGACCCAAATGGATGTGACCTGACATTAACCAAAGAAGAAGACACTTGGATACTCACCATTAAGAAGTTTGAACATGTTGAAGGTGAGCGGTTCATTGTTGAAATAGCAAGTACGAGATTTACTGATGGAAAGAGTTTGACAATCATCAGACTGGGACCAGCACTGACACCTGAACAGGATGAGCCTGTGATGACTACAGGAATGACAACGAAAGTCGTTGCCTTGAACACTACGGCAGTTACTACGTTGACTATATTTTTCCTTTCTTATCACCCAGTTTATATTCCAGTTTAAATATTATACTATTTATACATTAAAGGATACATTTGTTCCTAAGGATACATTTAAAATTATGTTTGATTGTTCTTGGACAAGTTTATAGGTATAGGTTGAACGAGTTCTCTTCACGTTTCAATGGAGGAGTCGACGCTCTATTTTCTCATTATAACGCGCCAACCAAACAATGATTTATGGATATAATACATTACTTTTTCTAACAAAAGAACCATGGATTGTCTTCGTTGGACACTTGGGAAGCCCTCAGCAGAAGTTCTTCAAAAGGTAATTGATTTGTTTTCGCTGTGAAATGTGTTATGTGTGAACCGTGATGGCTTATGAATTCATGGTAATGGGAAAAATATGTTAGGTGCTACCCTCAAACAATCAAATGTGGTGCTTTCGCCGTAAAGCCTTTTTGAAATCTGACAATGCTGTGATATTGCCAAGAAGCAGAGCTTTTGATGACTATGAAACACTTGTATATTGATGCATGTTTAATAATTCAACTTTTGGATTTTGAATTTGGCGCCTTGCATTTCACCGGGTAGTGTCGGGAGTGGGAGCGCCCCACCGCTCCCGAAGAAGTTAATTTATAACTTTTGTTATTTGAGTAGATCAGAAAGGCCTTACTGTCCAGCTGAATGTTTGTCGTATTTGGGTTATCCATATTATCAAAGATGTTACGACCAAAGTGTCTAGGGTAAGTGGTGTCAAGAATTGGATGTACGTATGGAAGAAAAAAAGGTAGAGGCACCATATGGGTATTGCATAGATTATATACCATCATTTGAATGTCTTAATGACACAAGGAGTGAATGAGATGGGGATGTTTAAGGGCAGATGTGAGACTACATGGCACTTAACTATGGAATGCAGACACTCCAGGAAGGGCTACTTATTGAGCAGCTGGTAGTTGGGGGACAAAAGTTATTATTCAAGTTGGCCTTCAAAATTAAACTCTAGCACTACCATTTATTGCACCATATGAAGAACAGACTGTGGTAGTATCTGATTCTTTGGGATATGTGGAGGGCAAAGATTAAGGGTAAAATTACCAGAAGGATGGACAGGCCTTTGTGCGGGGGTTGGGTTAATTCAACAGCTAACTATCATTGTATGGGATCCTAGTGATACTAAGCAGTTACCTGCTTAACATAGGGTAAGGAGATTACAAGTCTGACAATAAGGTCTATATAAGATACAATTGGACAACCTAGAGGTGTCCCTAATGAATTTAAAGCCAGAGATGAGATTAAATCAGGTTTTGAATCTATATTCCTGTATATGATGGGTTCCTGATTGTGATGACTTTGATTGTTCATGTTTATGAATCTTGTCATGGGCGAGGACGTTTCAAGTGGTGCTCTAAGTCTCACAGTGAAGGACATATGCTTNAATTATGTTTGATTGTTCTTGGACAAGTTTATAGGTATAAGTTGAACGAGTTCTCTTCACGTTTCAATGGAGGAGTCGACGCTCTATTTTCTCATTATAACGCGCCAACCAAACGGAGATTTATGGATATAATACATTACTTTTTCTAACAAAAGAACCATGGATTGTCTTCGTTGGACACTTGGGAAGCCCTCAGCAGAAGTTCTTCAAAAGGTAATTGATTTGTTTTCGCTGTGAAATGTGTTATGTGTGAACCGTGATGGCTTATGAATTCATGGTAATGGGAAAAATATGTTAGGTGCTACCCTCAAACAATCAAATGTGGTGCTTTCGCCGTAAAGCCTTTTTGAAATCTGACAATGCTGTGATATTGCCAAGAAGCAGAGCTTTTGATGACTATGAAACACTTGTATATTGATGCATGTTTAATAATTCAACTTTTGGATTTTGAATTTGGCGCCTTGCATTTCACCGGGTAGTGTCGGGAGTGGGAGCGCCCCACCGCTCCCGAAGAAGTTAATTTATAACTTTTGTTATTTGAGTAGATCAGAAAGGCCTTACTGTCCAGCTGAATGTTTGTCGTATTTGGGTTATCCATATTATCAAAGATGTTACGACCAAAGTGTCTAGGGTAAGTGGTGTCAAGAATTGGATGTACGTATGGAAGAAAAAAAGGTAGAGGCACCATATGGGTATTGCATAGATTATATACCATCATTTGAATGTCTTAATGACACAAGGAGTGAATGAGATGGGGATGTTTAAGGGCAGATGTGAGACTACATGGCACTTAACTATGGAATGCAGACACTCCAGGAAGGGCTACTTATTGAGCAGCTGGTAGTTGGGGGACAAAAGTTATTATTCAAGTTGGCCTTCAAAATTAAACTCTAGCACTACCATTTATTGCACCATATGAAGAACAGACTGTGGTAGTATCTGATTCTTTGGGATATGTGGAGGGCAAAGATTAAGGGTAAAATTACCAGAAGGATGGACAGGCCTTTGTGCGGGGGTTGGGTTAATTCAACAGCTAACTATCATTGTATGGGATCCTAGTGATACTAAGCAGTTACCTGCTTAACATAGGGTAAGGAGATTACAAGTCTGACAATAAGGTCTATATAAGATACAATTGGACAACCTAGAGGTGTCCCTAATGAATTTAAAGCCAGAGATGAGATTAAATCAGGTTTTGAATCTATATTCCTGTATATGATGGGTTCCTGATTGTGATGACTTTGATTGTTCATGTTTATGAATCTTGTCATGGGCGAGGACGTTTCAAGTGGTGCTCTAAGTCTCACAGTGAAGGACATATGCTTTATGATGATCTATGGTTTGTGATATGTGTCAGAGGGGGGCCTGTTCTCTATGTAAGGATGAAGAATGTGCTTAGATGGTATATGGATTTTTGTTCTTATGCCCACGTTTCATCCTCTTTTCTTTTATTATTTAAAAAAAATTAGTGATGTTTAGGTCTTCTGAAACGCTAATTATTCAATACATGTTAGGTAACATAGGGTATTCCGGTTATAAGTGTCTACGGACCGTGTTCTTAATCTTCTGATGGGTTTTTCATATTTGGTATGTTACCTGTTAAGAGTGGTGTCTGCGAGGGAGGATCTTGTTTGAATTTGATGTTTTAGTATGTGCTTATTCTGTACTGTTTAGTTTTTGTTTGGTGTGTTTTGTTTATGTTTTTAGTTTACATATTATTCTTTTTATATTCTACATTACTGAGATAACCTCAGGCAAGGCTTTACACTACATGCTCAGTGTTTTTACATTTTCTGTTTGGTTCTTTTGTTTGATATTTTGTTGTGTTTGTCTATTATTTCTGTGTGTTTTTCTTTGGATTGAGTGGATATTTTACTCCTTTCCTGTATTATGTGTTTGGAGATGTTTGGTCCTCTCTTTCTCTATATTTTAATGGATCTTTTACTCTTGTCTAGGTAATTGAGATCGGAGATGTTTGGTCCTTATTTTCCTGTATATATGAGTAGGTGGAGCTTTGTTTGTTAAAATTGATTGGAGGATGATTTCCTCTATAGTGTTTCAGAAGGTGTTCCCCTTCTCATCTATACTGGAATTTTTATTTGTGTGAAACTCTGTAAGTTTCAGAGGGGGGTTATGTGGGAGATTAACTCACTACAATTATTACATTTCCAGTATTCTGATTGATCACTTTGAAGTAGTAAGACAGAAAAACATATATAATGAATAAAACTTATGTGAACAGAATATCTGATGAGCTCAGGAAAATGGCCAAGGCTAAATAGTTGAACAATGGACATGAAGAAACAGGATGTCAGCAGGAAAGCCATCTGGAACTGGTTAACTTCTTTGGGAGCAGTGCACGAGGTGACGGTTTTGGAGGGCCTGGCGTGCCCAAAGTAAAATGCCTCCCATTCAGGCCCATAAAATAGGATATGCACATATTTAGTACCATTAGATAGGAAACACTCTGAAGTTTCTAAAAGTGTTAACATTTTGTCTGTGAGTATAACAAAACAGATATGGCAGGTGAAAATCTGAGGAATTTCTGTCCTGGAAAAAGTGATTTTGACACATTGCCTCATTTGGAACCCCTCCCTTATGAAAATGCCCATGTAAGGGCATATGAATGCAGTACCTATTGCTTCCTCTGGATGTCAACAGTCACGAGAAAGTGTTTTGATTCTTTTTAGCTGCTTTTAGATTGTAGAAGAAGACGAATAAGGAAGTGGCCACACAGATGTCAATAGAAGAAAATGCGTGTTCCCGGCTGGCGCGCTCTGTGGTTTTTTCCTTTCTTATCGCCCAGTTTATATTCCGGTTGAAATATTATACTATATATACATAAAAGTGTTCCTAAGGATACATTTCCAATTATGTTTGATTGTTCTTGGACAAGTTTATAGGTTTAAGTTGAACGAGTTCTCTTCACGTTTCAATGGACGAGTGGAGGCTGTATTTTCTCATTATAACGCGCCAACCAAACAGAGATTTATGGATATAATACATTACTTTTTCTAACAAAAGAACCATGGATTGTCTTCGTTGGACACTTGGGAAGCCCTCTGCAGAAGTTCTTCAAAAGGTAATTGATTTGTTTTCTCTTTGAAATGTGTTATGTGTGAACCGTGATGGCTTATGAATTTATGGTAATGAGAAATATGTGAGGTGCTATCCTCAAACAATCAAATGTGGTGCTTTCGCCGTAAAGCCTTTTTGAAATCTGACAATACTGTGATATTGCCAAGAAGCAGAGCTTTTGATGACTATGCAACACTTGTATATTGATGCATGTTGTCACGCCCTGACCTGTATGAGCCTGTTTATGTCTCATTTTGGTTTGGTCAGGGTGTGAGTTGGGGTGGGCATTCTATGTTCTATTTGTATTTCTTTGTTTTAGCTAAGTATGGCTCTCAATCAGGGACAGCTGTCTATCGTTGTCTCTGATTGGGAACCATACTTAAGCAGCCCTTTTTCCCTCCAGTCTTTGTGGGAGGTTGACTCTGTTAGTGTGTATGTGCTGTTAATGCTACACCGTATGATCTTCGTTCATTGTTTTTGTTTCGGTGAGTTTAACAAATAAACATGTTTTTCTCAACCCGGCACGCTGCACCTTGGTCTGTCTCTGAAGATCGTGACACATGTTTAATAATTCAACTTTTGGATTTTGAATTTGGCGCCTTGCATTTCACCGGGTAGTGTGCGCCCCACCGCTCCCTAAGAAGTTAACCTCTCAGGGATCATTGGGGCGCTAGCGACCCACTCCCGACACCACCAGGTAAAATGTAAAGCGCCAAATTCAAAATCCCAAAGTTGAATTATTAAAAATCCACCAATATACAAGTGTTTCATACTCATCAAAAGCTCTGTTTCTTGGCAATATCACAGCGTTGTCAGATTTCAAAAAGGCTTTACGGCGAAAGCACTACATTTGATTGTTTGAGGACAGCACCTCACATACTTTTCACATAGCCATGAATTCATTAGCCAGCGTGGCACACACATAACACATTTCACAGCAAAAACAAATCAATTACCTGTTGAAGAACCTCTGCTGAGGTCATCCTAAGTGTCCAACGAAGACAATCCATGGTTCTTTTGTTAGAAAAAGTCATGTATTATATCCATAAATCTCCATTTGGTTCGCGCGTCATAGTCAGAAACGACAGCCTCCACTAGTCCATTGAAACGTGGCGCGAACTCGTTCATCTTATACCTATAAACTTGTCCAAGAACAATCAAACATCATTTTAAATGTATCCTTAGGAACACTTTTACGTATATTTACTATAATAAATCAACCGGAATATAAACTGAGCTCTACAGACCGAGGGAAACACAGTGCGCGCTTGGCGAGAGCGCGTGCCCAGTCCTACAGAGTTCCAAAGAGGCACTTCCTGATTCTCTCTTCTTCTCTGTTCTAACTCATCTGAACAGCATGAAACCACTTTCTAGAGACAAAGGACATCCAGAGGAAGCGATAGGTACTGCATTCATATGCCCTTTTATGGGCATTTTCATGAGGGAGGGGTTCCAAATGAGGCACTCTGTGAAAACCACTTTCTCCAGGACAGAAATTCCTCGGGGTTTTGCCTGCCATATCCGTTCTGTTTTACTCACAGACAAATGGTTAACAGTTTTACAAAATTCAGAGTGTTTCCTATCCAATGGTACCAAATATGTGCATATCCTATTTTCTGGGCCTGAATGGGAGGCATTTTACTTTGGGCACGCCAGGCTCTCCAAAACGGTCAAGTTGTGCAGTGATCCCTAAGAAGTTAA